>JBBMOL010003115.1:0-18370 GCA_037954665.1 Laguncularia racemosa | reverse complement strand
ATTGTCACTCCCAAATTTTTTAAACCCACAAATATCTTGGGGTTGTCACCGAAAAATATTTCTTGAAACATACTCAAAAAATCCGCTCAATTTTTTCAACTTTTCTCCTTGCATGAAAATTTCACCCCAATTTTAATCACCTAGTTTTTCCCCTATAAACCAAGTCGTTACTAAAAAAAATGCTCAATTCCCCCTCCCAATTTTTCTTGCAAAATCTGTCACTAAAACTTTAAACCCCACAAAATTATTGGGGAGTTTCCCCGCAATATTTTTGTTAAAACATGGGCCTACAAAATCGCAAAAATGTGTCAACTTGTTCTCCCATCGCGATAAAATGTCACGGCCAAAAATTTAATCACTCTTTTATTTTTACTAAAAATTTCCCAATCTTACTAAAAAAAGTGACTGCAATTGCCACTACAAAAAAATGTTTTGTTGCAAATTTTGTCACTAAAAAACATTCAAACCCACAAATATCATTGCGGATTTTGTCACCGAAATTTGCGTTGAAAACTAGCTGCTAAAAATTCATCGCTACAATGTTGTCAACGTTGTTGCTGCCATCGCGATAAAATGTCCGCCAAAATTTTTAAATCACCTATGTTTGTCACAAAAAATTTCCCAAAGTCGTTACTCAAAAAAAGTGACTGCAATTACCACTACAACAAATGTTGTCGATGCAAATATTGTCACTACAAACATTCTAACCACAAATATCATTGCGGCAGTTGTCACCGCAAATATTGTCGTTGTAAACATAGGCGCTACAAATATCATCGCTATAAATGTTGTCAACGTTGTTGCAGCCATCGCGATGAAAATGTCACGGCCACAATTTTAATCACTCTATGTATTGTCACTATAAATTTCCAAGTCGTTACTAAAGAAAAGTGACTGCAATTGCCACTACAACAAATGTTTTCGTTGCAAATATTGTCACTACAAACATTCTAACCACAAATATCATTGCGGTCAGTTGTCACCGCAAATATTGTCGTTGTAAACATAGCTGCTACAAATATCATCGCTACAAATGTTGTCAACGTTGTTGCTGCCATGCGATGAAAATGTCACAGGCCACAATTTTAATCACTCTATGTGTTGTCACGATAAATTTCCAAGTCGTTACTCAAAAAAAGTGACTGCAATTGCCTACAAACAAATGTTTTCGTTGCAAATATTGTCACTACAAACATTCTAACCACAAATATCATTGCGGCAGTTGTCACCCAAATATTGTCGTTGTAAACATAGTGCTAAAATATCATGCTACAAATGTTGTCAACGTTGTTGCTGCCATCGCGATGAAAATGTCACGGCCACTAATTTTAATCACTCTATGTATTGTCACTATAAATTTTCAAGTCCTTACTAAAAAAAGTGACTGCAATTGCCACTACAACAAATGTTTTCGTTGCAAATATTGTCACTACAAACATTCTAACCACAAAATATCATTGCGGCAGTTGTCACGCAAATATTGTCGTTGTAAACATAGCTGCTACAAATATCATCGCTACAAATGTTGTCAACGTTGTTGCTGCCATCGCGATGAAAATGTCACGGCCACAATTTTAATCACTCTATGTGTTGTCACGATAAATTTCCAAGTCGTTACTAAAAAAAGTGACTGCAATTGCCACTACAACAAATGTTTTCGTTGCAAATATTGTCACTACAAACATTCTAACCACAAATATCATTGCGGCAGTTGTCACCGCAAATATTGTCGTTGTAAACATAGCTGCTACAAATATCATCGCTACAAATGTTGTCAACGTTGTTGCTGCCATCGCGATGAAAATGTCACGGCCACAATTTTAATCACTCTATGTGTTGTCACGATAAATTTCCAAGTCGTTACTCAAAAAAAGTGACTGCAATTGCCACTACAACAAATGTTTTCGTTGCAAATATTGTCACTACAAACATTCTAACCACAAATATCATTGCGGCAGTTGTCACCGCAAATATTGTCGTTGTAAACATAGCTGCTACAAATATCATCGCTACAAATGTTGTCAACGTTGTTCCTTCCATCGCGATGAAAATGTCACGGCCACAATTTTAATCACTCTATGTATTGACACTATAAATTTCCAAGTCGTTACTAAAAAAAGTGGCTGCAATTACCGCTACACCAAATGTTGTCGTTGCAAATACTGTCACTAGAAACATTCTAACCACAAATATTATTGCGGCAGTTGTCACCGCTAATATTGTCGTTACAAACATAGCTGCTACAAATATCGCTACAAATGTTGTCAACGTTGTTGCTGCCATCGCGATAAAAATGTCACGGCCACAATTTTAATCACTCTATGTATTGTCACTATAAATTTCCAAGTCTTTACTAAAAAAAAGTGACTGCAATTGCCACTACAACAAATGTTTTCGTTGCAAATATTGTCACTACAAACATTCTAACCACAAATATCATTGCGGCAGTTGTCACCGCAAATATTGTCGTTGTAAACATAGCTGCTACAAATATCATCGCTACAAATGTTGTCAACGTTGTTGCTGCCATCGCGATGAAAATGTCACGGCCACAATTTTAATCACTCTATGTATTGTCACTATAAATTTCCAAGTCGTTACTCAAAAAAAGTGGCTGCAATTACCACTACAACAAATGTTGTCGTTGCAAATATTGTCACTACAAACATTCTAACCACAAATATCATTGCGGCAGTTGTCACCGCAAATATTGTCGTTGTAAACATAGCTGCTACAAATATCATCGCTACAAATGTTGTCAACGTTGTTGCTGCCATTGCGATGAAAATGTCACGGCCACAATTTTAATCACTCTATGTATTGTCACTATAAATTTCCAAGTCGTTACTCAAAAAAAGTGACTGCAATTACCACTACAACAAATGTTGTCGATGCAAATATTGTCACTACAAACATTCTAACCACAAATATCATTGCGGCAGTTGTCACCGCAAATATTGTCGTTGTAAACATAGCGCTACAAATATCATCGCTATAAATGTTGTCAACGTTGTTGCAGCCATCGCGATGAAAATGTCACGGCCACAATTTTAATCACTCTATGTATTGTCACTATAAATTTCCATGTCGTTTCTAAAAAAAAGTGACTGCAATTGCCACTACAACAAATGTTTTCGTTGCAAATATTGTCACTACAAACATTCTAACCACAAATATCATTGCGGCAGTAGTCCCCCGCAAATATTGTCGTTGTAAACATAGCTGCTACAAATATCATCGCTACAAATGTTGTCAACGTTGTTGCTGCCATCGCGATGAAAATGTCACGGCCACAATTTTAATCACTCTATGTGTTGTCACGATAAATTTCCAAGTCGTTACTCAAAAAAAGTGGCTGCAATTACCACTACAGCAAATGTTGTCATTGCAAATATTGTCACTACAAACTTTCTAACCACAAATATAATTGCGGCAGTTGTCACCGCAAATATTGTCGTTGTAAACATAGCTGCTACAAATATCATCGCTACAAATGTTGTCAACGTTCTTCCTGCCATCGCGATGAAAATGTCACGGCCACAATTTTAATCACTTTATGTATTGTCACTATAAATTTCCAAGTCGTTACTCAAAAAAAGTGACTGCAATTACCACTACAACAAATGTTGTCGATTGCAAATATTGTCACTACAAACATTCTAACACAAATATCATTGCGGCAGTTTTCACCGCAAATATTGTCGTTGTAAACATAGGCGCTAAAATATCATAGCTAAATGTTGTCAACGTTGTTGCAGCCATCGCGATGAAATGTCACGGCCACATTTTAATCACTCTATGTATTGTCACTATAAATTTCCAGTCGTTACTAAAAAAAGTGACTGCAATTGCCACTACAAAAATGTTTCGTTGCAAATATTGTCACTACAAACATTTCTACCACAAATATCATTGCGGCAGTTTGTCACCGCAAATATTGTCGTTGTAAACTTTAGCTGCTACAAATATCATCGCTACAAATGTTGTCAACGTTGTTGCTGCCATCGCGATAAAATGTCACGGCCACAATTTTAATCACTCTATGTATTGTCATATAAATTTCCAAGTCGTTACTAAAAAAAAGTGACTGAAATTGCCACTACAACAAATGTTTACGTTGCAATTTGTCACTACAAACATTCTAACCACAAATATCATTGCGGCAGTTGTCACCGCAAATATTGTCGTTGTAAACATAGCTGCTACAAATATCATCGCTACAGATGTTGTCAACGTTGTTGCTGCCATCGCGATAAAAATGTCACGGCCACAATTTTAATCACTTTATGTATTGTCACTAAAAATTTTTCCAAGTCGTTACTAAATAAAGTGGACTGCAATTACCACTACAGCAAATGTTTTTGTTCCCAAATATTGTCACTACAAACATTCTAACCACAAATATTATTGCGGCAGTTGTCACGCTAATATTGTCGTTGTACAAACCATAGCGGCACAAATATCATCGCTACAAATGTCGTCAACTTTTGTTCCAGCCATCGCGATGAAAATGTCACGGCCACAATTTTAATCACTTTATGTATTGTCACTATAAATTTCGAAGTCGTTACTAAAAAAAGGGGACTAAATTACACTACAGCAAAATGTTGTCGTTCAAATATTGTCACTACAAACATTTCAAACCCACAAATATCATTGCGGAGTTGTCCACCGCAAATATTGTCGTTGTAAACATAGCTGCTACAAATATATCGCTACAAATGTTGTCAACGTTGTTGCTGCCATCGCGATAAAAATGTCACGCCACAATTTTTAATCACTTTATTGTTTGTCACTATAAATTTTTCAAGTCGTTACTAAAAAAAGTGCAGCAATTACCACTTAACAAATGTTGTCGTTGCAAATATTGTCACTACAAACATTCTAACCACAATATTTTGCGGCAGTTGTCACCGCTAATATTGTCGTTCAAACATAGCTACCACAAATTCATCGCTACAAATGTCGTAAACGTTGTTGCTGCCATCGTGATAAAAATGTCACGGCCAAAATTTTAATCACTTATGTATTGTCACTATAAATTTCCAAGTCGTTACTCAAAAAAAGTGCTGCAATTGCCACTACAAAAAAATGTTGTCGTTCCAAATATTGTCACTAAAAACATTCAAAACCACAAATATGTTGCGGCAGTTGTACCCAAATATTGTCGTTGTAAACATAGCTGCTACAAATATCATCGCTACAAAATGTTGTCAACGTTGTTGCTCCCATTGCGATAAAAAATGTCAACGGCCAAAATTTTTAAATTTCACTATGTTTTGTCACTATAAAATTTCCAAGTCGTTACTAAAAAAAAGTGACTGCAATTACCACTACACAAATGTTGTCGTGCAAATATTGTCACTACAAACATTCTAACCACAAATATCATTGCGGCAGTTGTCACCGCAAATATTGTCGTTGTAAACATAGCCGCTAGAAATATCATCGCTATAAATGTTGTCAACGTTGTTGCAGCCATCGCGATGAAAATGTCACGGCCACAATTTTAATAACTCTATGTATTGTCACAATAAATTTCCAAGTCGTTTCTAAAAAAAAGTGACTGCAATTGCCACTACAACAAATGTTTTCGTTGCAAATATTGTCACTACAAACATTCTAACCACAAATATCATTGCGGCAGTAGTCACCGCAAATATTGTCGTTGTAAACATAGCTGCTACAATATAAATCGCTACAAATGTTGTCAACGTTGTTGCTGCCATCGCGATAAAAAATGTCACGGCCACAATTTTAATCACTCTATGTGTTGCACGATAAATTTCCAAGTCGTTTACTCAAAAAAGTGGCTGCAATTTCACTACAGCAAATGTTGTCATTGCAAATATTGTCACTACAAACTTTTTTAACCAAAAATTAAAATTTGCGGCAGTTGTCACCGCAAATATTGTCGTTGTAAACATAACTGCTACAAATATCATCGCTACAATGTTGTCAACGTTCTTCCTGCCATCGCGATGAAAATGTCACGGCCACAATTTTAATCACTCTATGTATTGTCACTATAAATTTCAAGTCGTTACTCAAAAAAAGTGACTGCAATTACCACTACAACAAATGTTGTCGATGCAAATTTGTCACTACAAAAATTCTAACCACAATATCATTGCGGCAGTTGTCACCGCAAATATTGTCGTTGTAAACATAGCTGCTACAAATATCATCGCTACAAATGTTGTCAACGTTGTTGCTGCCATCGCGATAAAATGTCACGGCCACAATTTTAATCACTTTATGTATTGTCACTATAAATTTTCCAAGTCGTTACTAAAAAAAGTGGCAGCAATTCCATACAGCAAATGTTGTCGTTGCCAATATTGTCCTACAAACATTCTAACCACAAATTTATTGCGGCAGTTGTCACGCTATATGTCGTTACAAACATAGCTACACAAATATTCATCGCGACAAATGTGTCAACGTTGTTGCTGCCATCTGATAAAATGTCACGGCCACAATTTTAATCACTCTATGTATTGTCACTATAAATTTCCAAGTCGTTACTCAAAAAAAAGTGACTGCAATTGCCACTACAACAAATGTTGTCGTTCCAAATATTGTCACTACAAACTTCTAACCAAATTTCGTTGCGGCAGTTGTCACCGCAAATATTGTCGTTGTAAACATAGCTGTAAAAATTTATCATCGTACAAATGTTGTCAAACGTTGTTGCTGCCATTGCGATGAAAATGTCACGGCCACAATTTTAATCACTCTATTGTATTGTCACTATAAATTTCCAAGTCGTTACTCAAAAAAGTGACTGCAATTACCACTACAACAAATGTTGTCGATGCAAATATTTGTCACTACAACTTCTAACACAATATATTGCGGCAGTTGTCACCGCAAATTATTGTCGTTGTAAAATAGCCGCTAGAAATATCATCGCTATAAATGTTGTCAACGTTGTTGCAGCCATCGCGATGAAAATGTCCGGCCACATTTTAATAACTCTATGTATTGTCACAATAAATTTCCAAGTCGTTTCTAAAAAAAGTGACTGCAATTGCTCTACAAAAATGTTTTCGTTGCAATATTGTCCTACAAACATTCTAACAAAAAATCATTGCGGCAGTGTCACCGCAATTATTGTGTTTGCAAAATAGCTGCTACAAATATCACGCTACAAATGTTGTCAAGTTGTTGCTGCCATCGCGATGAAAATGTACGGCCACTAATTTTAATCATCTATGTTTGTCACGATAAATTTCCAAGTCGTTACTCAAAAAAAGTGGCTGCAATTACCACTACAGCAAATGTTGTCATTGCAATTTGTCACTACAAACTTTCTAACCACAAATTAATTGCGGCAGTTGTCACCGCAAATATTGTCGTTTAAACATAACTGCTTACAAATATCATCGCTACAAATGTTGTCAACGTTCTTCCTGCCATCGCGATGAAAATGTCACGGCAACAATTTTAATCACTCTATGTATTGTCACTATAAATTTCCAAGTCGTTACTCAAAAAAAGTGACTGCATTACCACTACAACAAATGTTGTCGATGCAATATTGTCACTACAAACATTCTAACCACAAATTTCATTGCGGCAGTTGTCACCGCAATTATTTGTCGTTGTAAAATTAGGCGCTGAAATATCATAGCTTTAAATGTTGTCAACGTTGTTGCAAAGCCATCGCGATGAAAATGTCACGGCCCAATTTTAATACTCTATGTATTGTCACTATAAATTTCCAAGTCGTTCTAAAGAAAGTGACTGCAATTGCCACTACAACAATGTTTTGTTCAAATATTGTCACTACAAACATTCTAACCACAAATATCATTGCGGTAGTTGTCACCGCAAATATTGTGTTGTAAACATAGCTGCTACAAATATCATCGCTACAAATGTTGTCAAGTTGTTGCTGCCATGGCGTGAAAAATGTCACAGCCACAATTTTAATCACTCTATGTGTTGTCACTATAAATTTCCAAGTCGTTACTCAAAAAAAAGTGATGCAATTGCCACCAACAATGTTTTGTTGCAAATATTGTCACTACAAACATTTAACCACAAATTCATTGCGGCAGTTGTCACCGCAAATATTGTCGTTGTAAACATAGCTGCTACAAATATCATCGCTACAGATGTTGTCAACGTTGTTGCTGCCATCGCGATAAAAATGTCACGGCCACAATTTTAATCACTTTATGTATTGTCACTATAAATTTCCAAGTCGTTACTAAAATAAAGTGGCTGCAATTACCACTACAGCAAATGTTGTCGTTGCAAATATTGTCACTACAAACATTCTAACCACAAATATTATTGCGGCAGTTGTCACCGCTAATATTGTCGTTACAAACATAGCTGCTACAAATATCATCGCTACAAATGTCGTCAACGTTGTTCCAGCCATCGCGATGAAAATGTCACGGCCACAATTTTAATCACTTTATGTATTGTCACTATAAATTTCCAAGTCGTTACTCAAAAAAAGTGGCTGAAATTACCACTACAGCAAATGTTGTCGTTCAAATATTGTCACTACAAACATTCTAACCACAAATATCATTGCGGCAGTTGTCACCGCAAATATTGTCGTTGTAAACATAGCTGCTACAAATATCATCGCTACAAATGTTGTCAACGTTGTTGCTGCCATCGCGATAAAAATGTCACGGCCACAATTTTAATCACTTTATGTATTGTCACTATAAATTTCCAAGTCGTTACTAAAAAAAAGTGGCAGCAATTACCACTACAGCAAATGTTGTCGTTGCAAATATTGTCACTACAAACATTCTAACCACAAATATTATTGCGGCAGTTGTCACCGCTAATATTGTCGTTACAAACATAGCTACCACAAATATCATCGCTACAAATGTCGTCAACGTTGTTGCTGCCATCGCGATAAAAATGTCACGGCCACAATTTTAATCACTCTATGTATTGTCACTATAAATTTCCAAGTCGTTACTCAAAAAAAGTGACTGCAATTGCCACTACAACAAATGTTGTCGTTCCAAATATTGTCACTACAAACATTCTAACCACAAATATCATTGCGGCAGTTGTCACCGCAAATATTGTCGTTGTAAACATAGCGCTACAAATATCATCGCTACAAATGTTGTCAACGTTGTTGCTGCCATGCGATGAAAATGTCACGGCCACAATTTTAATCACTCTATGTATTGTCACTATAAATTTCCATGTCGTTACTCAAAAAAAGTGACTGCAATTACCACTACAACAAATGTTTTCGTTCATAAAACATTCTAACCACAAATATCATTGCGGCAGTTGTCACCGCAAATATTGTCGTTGTAAACATAGCTGCTACAAATATCATCGCTACAATGTTGTCAACGTTGTTCTGCCATGCGATGAAAATGTCACGGCCAAATTTTAATCACTTATGTTTGTCACTATAAATTTCCAAGTCGTTACTAAAAAAAGTGCTGCAATTACCACTACACAATGTTGTCGTTGCAAATATTGTCACTACAAACATTCTAACCACAAATATATTGCGGCAGTTGTCACCGCAATATTGTCGTTAAACATAGTGCTACAAATATCATCGCTACAAATGTTGTAACGTTGTTGTGCATCGCGATAAAAATGTCACGGCCACATTTTAATCACTTATGTATTGTCATATAAATTTCCAAGTCGTTACTAAAAAAAGTGGCTGCAATTCCACTAACAAATGTTGTCGTTGCAAATATTGTCACTACAAACATTCTAACCACAATATATTGCGGCAGTTGTCACCGCAATATTGTCGTTTAAAACATAGCTGCTACAAATATCATCGCTACAAATGTTGTCAACGTTGTTGCTGCCATCGCGATAAAATGTCACGGCCACAATTTTTAATCACTTATGTTTGTCACTATAATTTCCAAGTCGTTACTAAAAAAAAGTGGCTGCAATTACCACTACAGCAAATGTTGTCGTTCAATATTGTCACTACAACATTCTACCAAAATATATTGCGGCAGTTGTCACCGCTAATTTGTCGTTAAACATAGCTGCTACAAATATCATCGCTACAAATGTTGTCAACGTTGTTTGCTGCCATCGCGAAAAATGTACGGCCACAATTTTAATCACTTTGTTTGTCATATAAATTTCCAAGTGTTACCAAAAAAAAGTGACGCAATTACCACTACAGCAAATGTTGTCGTTCAAATATTGTCACTACAAACATTCTAACCACAAATATATTGCGGCAGTTGTCACCGCTAATATTGTCGTTGTAAACATAGCTGCTACAAATATCATCGCTACAAATGTTGTCAACGTTGTTGCTGCCATCGCGATAAAAATGTCACGGCCACAATTTTAATCACTTTATGTATTGTCACTATAAATTTCCAAGTCGTTACTAAAAAAAAGTGGCTGCAATTACCACTACAGCAAATGTTGTCGTTGCAAATATTGTCACTACAAACATTCTAACCACAAATATTATTGCGGCAGTTGTCACCGCTAATATTGTCGTTCAAACATAGCTGCTACAAATATCATCGCTACAAATGTTGTCAACGTTGTTGCTGCCATCGCGATGAAAATGTCACGGCCACAATTTTAATCACTCTATGTATTGTCACTATAAATTTCCAAGTCGTTACTAAAAAAAAGTGGCTGCAATTACCACTACAACAAAATTCACCGCACGTGAAATTCACCACAATTTTAATCACTCTATTATTGTCAAAATTTCATCGTTACTAAAAAGTCTGCAATTACACTCACAATGTTTCTTGCAATATTTCTACAAACATTTAACATATTTGCATTTCACCAAATATTTAAAATCCTACAAAACGCAAATGTTTCAACTTGTTCTCCATCGCGATAATGTCACGCCCAATTTTTTCACTCTATGATTCACTATAATTTCCAAGTCTTACTAAAAAATGACTGCAATCCCTACACAAATTTTCGTTGCAAATTTTCCTACAAACTTCTAACCACAATATATTGCGGCGTTTCACCAATATTGTCGTTAAACATAGCTGCTACAAATCATCGTACAAATGTGTCAACGTTGTTGCTGCCATCGCGATGAAAATGCCGCCCAATTTTAATCACTTATGTATGTCACTATAATTTCAAGTCTACTCAAAAAAAGTGACTGCAATGCACTACAACAAAGTTTCGTTCAAATATTGTCACTACAAACATTCTAACCACAAATATCATTGCGGCAGTTGCACGCAAATATTGTCGTTGTAAACATAGCTGCTACAAATATCATCGCTACAAATGTGTCAACGTTGTTGCTGCCATCGCGATGAAAATGTCACGGCCACATTTAATCACTCTTGTATTGTCACTATAAATTTCCAAGTCGTTACTAAAAAAAGTGCTGCAATTCACACACAAATGTTTTCGTTGCAAATATGTCACTACAAACATCTAACCACAATATCATTGCGGAGTTGTCACCGCAAATATTGTCGTTGTAAACATAGCTGCTACAAATATCATCGCTACAAATGTTGTCAACGTTGTTGCTGCCATCGCGATGAAAATGTCACGGCCACAATTTTAATCACTCTATGTATTGTCACTATAAATTTCCAAGTCGTTACTCAAAAAAAGTGCTGCATATTACCACTACAGCAAATGTTGTCGTTGCAAATATTGTCACTACAAACATTCTAACCACAAATTATTGCGGCAGTTGTCACCGCTAAATATTGTCGTTGTAAACATAGCTGCTACAAATATCATCGCTACAAATGTTGTCAACGTTGTTGCTGCCATCGCGATGAAAATGTCACGGCCACAATTTAATCACTCTATGTATTGTCACTATAAATTTCCAAGTCGTTACTCAAAAAAAAGTGACTGCAATTACCACTACAACAAATGTTGTCGTTGCAAATATTGTCACTACAAACATTCTAACCACAAATATCATTGCGGCAGTTGTCACCGCAAATATTGTCGTTGTAAACATAGCTGCTACAAATATCATCGCTACAAATGTTGTCAACGTTGTTGCTGCCATCGCGATGAAAATGTCACGGCCACAATTTTAATCACTCTATGTATTGTCACTATAAATTTCCAAGTCGTTACTAAAAAAAGTGGCTGCAATTACCACTACAGCAAATGTTGTCGTTGCAAATATTGTCACTACAAACATTCTAACCACAAATATTATTGCGGCAGTTGTCACCGCTAATATTGTCGTTACAAACATAGCTGCTACAAATATCATCGCTACAAATGTTGTCAACGTTGTTGCTGCCATCGCGATAAAAATGTCACGGCCACAATTTTAATCACTCTATGTATTGTCACTATAAATTTCCAAGTCGTTACTAAAAAAAGTGACTGCAATTGCCACTACAACAAATGTTGTCGTTGCAAATATTGTCACTACAAACATTCTAACCACAAATATCATTGCGGCAGTTGTCACCGCAAATATTGTCGTTGTAAACATAGCTGCTACAAATATCATCGCTACAAATGTTGTCAACGTTGTTGCTGCCATCGCGATGAAAATGTCACGGCCACAATTTTAATCACTCTATGTATTGTCACTATAAATTTCCAAGTCGTTACTCAAAAAAAGTGACTGCAATTGCCACTACAACAAATGTTTTCGTTGCAAATATTGTCACTACAAACATTCTAACCACAAATATCATTGCGGCAGTTGTCACCGCAAATATTGTCGTTGTAAACATAGCTGCTACAAATATCATCGCTACAAATGTTGTCAACGTTGTTGCTGCCATCGCGATGAAAATGTCACGGCCACAATTTTAATCACTCTATTGTTTGTCACTATAAATTTCCAAGTCGTTACTCAAAAAAAGTGCTGCAATTACCACTACAACAAATGTTGTCGTTGCAAATATTGTCACTACAAACATTCTAACCACAAATATATTGCGGCAGTTGTCACCGCAAATATTGTCGTTGTAAACATAGCTGCTACAAATATCATCGCTACAAATGTTGTCAACGTTGTTGCTGCCATCGCGATAAAAATGTCACGGCCACAATTTTAATCACTCTATGTATTGTCACTATAAATTTCCAAGTCGTTACTAAAAAAAGTGACTGCAATTGCCACTACAACAAATGTTTTCGTTGCAAATATTGTCACTACAAACATTCTAACCACAAATATCATTGCGGCAGTTGTCACCGCAAATATTGTCGTTGTAAACATAGCTGCTACAAATATCATCGCTACAAATGTTGTCAACGTTGTTGCTGCCATCGCGATGAAAATGTCACGGCCACAATTTTAATCACTCTATGTATTGTCACTATAAATTTCCAAGTCGTTACTCAAAAAAAGTGACTGCAATTGACCACTACAACAAATGTTGTCGTTGCAAATATTGTCACTACAAACATTCTAACACAAATATCATTGCGGCAGTTGTCACCGCAAATATTGTCGTTGTAAACATAGCTGCTACAAATATCATCGCTACAAATGTTGTCAACGTTGTTGCTTCCATCGCGATGAAAATGTCACGGCCACAATTTTAATCACTCTATGTATTGTCACTATAAATTTCCAAGTCGTTACTAAAAAAAGTGCTGCAATTACCACTACACAAATGTTGTCGTTGCAAATATTGTCACTAAAACATTCTAACCACAAATATCATTGCGGCAGTTGTCACCGCAAATATTGTCGTTGTAAACATAGCTGCTACAAATATCATCGCTACAAATGTTGTCAACGTTGTTGCTGCCATCGCGATGAAAATGTCACGGCCACAATTTTAATCACTCTATGTATTGTCACTATAAATTTCCAAGTCGTTACTAAAAAAAAGTGCTGCAATTACCACTACACAAATGTTTCGTTGCAAATATTGTCACTACAAACATTCTAACCACAAATATCATTGCGGCAGTTGTCACCGCAAATATTGTCGTTGTAAAACATAGCTGCTACAAATATCATCGCTACAAATGTTGTCAACGTTGTTGCTGCCATCGCGATGAAAATGTCACGGCCACAATTTAATCACTCTATGTATTGTCACTATAAATTTCCAAGTCGTTACTCAAAAAAAGTGGCTGCAATTACCACTACAGCAAATGTTGTCGTTGCAAATATTGTCACTACAAACATTCTAACCACAAATATTCATTGCGGCAGTTGTCACCGCAAATATTGTCGTTGTAAACATAGCTGCTACAAATATCATCGCTACAAATGTTGTCAACGTTGTTCCTGCCATCGCGATGAAAATGTCACGGCCACAATTTTAATCACTCTATGTATTGTCACTATAAATTTCCAAGTCGTTACTCAAAAAACGTGGCTGCAATTACCACTACAGCAAATGTTGTCGTTGCAAATATTGTCACTACAAACATTCTAACCACAAATATTATTGCGGCAGTTGTCACCGCTAATATTGTCGTTACAAACATAGCTGCTACAAATATCATCGCTACAAATGTTGTCAACGTTGTTGCTGCCATCGCGATAAAAATGTCACGGCCACAATTTTAATCACTCTATGTATTGTCACTATAAATTTCCAAGTCGTTACTCAAAAAAAGTGGCTGCAATTACCACTACAGCAAATGTTGTCATTGCAAATATTGTCACTACAAACATTCTTACCACAAATATTATTGCGGCAGTTGTCACCGCTAATATTGTCGTTACAAACATAGCTGCTACAAATATCATCGCTACAAATGTTGTCAACGTTGTTGCTGCCATCGCGATAAAATGTCACGGCCACAATTTTAATCACTCTATGTATTGTCACTATAAATTTCCAAGTCGTTACTCAAAAAAAGTGACTGCAATTGCCACTACAACAAATGTTGTCGTTCAAATATTGTCACTACAAACATTCTAACCACAAATATCATTGCGGCAGTTGTCACCGCAAATATTGTCGTTGTAAACATAGCTGCTACAAATATCATCGCTACAAATGTTGTCAACGTTGTTGCTGCCATCGCGATGAAAATGTCACGGCCACAATTTTAATCACTCTATGTATTGTCACTATAAATTTCCAAGTCGTTACTCAAAAAAAGTGGACTGCAATTGCCACTACAACAAATGTTTCGTTGCAAATATTGTCACTACAAACATTCTAACCACAAATATCATTGCGGCAGTTGTCACCGCAAATATTGTCGTTGTAAACATAGCTGCTACAAATATCATCGCTACAAATGTTGTCAACGTTGTTGCTGCCATCGCGATGAAATGTCACGGCACAATTTAATCACTTATGTATTGTCACTATAAATTCCAAGTCGTTACTAAAAAGTGGCGCAATTGCCACTAAACAATGTTTCGTTCAAATATTGTCACTACAAACATTCTAACACAAATATCATTGCGGCAGTTGTCACGCAAATATTGTCGTTGTAACTAGCTGTACAAATATCATCGCTACAAATGTTGTCAACGTTGTTGCTGCCATCGCGATAAAATGTCACGGCACATTTTAATCACTCTATGTATTGTCAATAAATTTCCAAGTCGTTACTCAAAAAAGTGACTGCAATTCCACTACACAAATGTTTCGTTGCAAATATTGTCACTACAAACTTCTAACCACAAATATCATTGCGCAGTTGTCACCGCAATATTGTCGTTGTAAACATAGCTGCTACAATATCTCGCTCAAATGTTGTCAACGTTGTTGCGCCATCGCGATAAAATGTCACGGCCACAATTTTAATCACTCTATGTATGTCACTATAAATTTCCAAGTCGTTACTAAAAAAGTGGCTGCAATTACCACTACACAAATGTTGTCTTGCAAATATTGTCACTACAAACATTCTACCACAATATATTGCGGCAGTTGTCACCGCTAATATTGTCGTTACAAACATAGCGCTACAATATCATCGCTACAAATGTTGTCAACGTTGTTGCTGCCATCGCGATAAAATGTCACGGCACAATTTTAATCACTCTATGTATTGTCACTATAAATTTCCAAGTCGTTACTCAAAAAAAGTGACTGCAATTGCCACTACAACAAATGTTGTCGTTCAAATATTGTCACTACAAACATTCTAACCACAAATATCATTGCGCAGTTGTCACCGCAAATTGTCGTTGAAACTAGCGCTAATATTCCAATGTTAGTTGTCTCTCGCGATAATCACGGCCCATTTTACATTGTTGTCACATAAATTTCCAGGTTACTAAAAAGTGCTCATTCCACTAGCATGTTTTCATATTGTCACAAATTACCAAATATATCGCTTCCCAATTGTCGTTAATAGTGTAAATCGTAAATGTTCAACGTGTTGTGCATGCGATAAAATGTCAGCCAATTAATCATATGTTGTCATTAAATTCAGTTTACTAAAAGTGCTGCATTGCCAACAAATGTTTCGTTAATGTCTAAATTCTAACACAAATATCATTGCGGCAGTCCCAATATTGTCGTTGTAAAGCTTACAATCATCCTAAATTTTCACGTTGTTGCTCAGCAAAATGTGCACATTTAACTTATGTATTGTACTATAAATCCAGTCGTTACTAAAAAGTGGCGCAATTCCATCAAATGTTTCGTGCAATATTGTACTACAAACATCTAACACAAATATATTCGGGTTGTCACCGCAATATTGTCGTTAAACATCTGTACAAATATATGCTACAATGTTGTCAACGTTGTTGCTGCATCGCGATAAAGTCACGGCCACAATTTTAATCACTCTATGTATTGTCACTATAAATTTCAAGTCGTTACTCAAAAAAAGTGGCTGCAATTCCACTACACAAATGTTGTCATTGCAATATTGTCACTACAAACATTCTACCACAAATATATTGCGGCGTTGTCACCGCTAAATTGTTAAATGCTCTAATACTGCTACAATGTGAACTTTTCCATGGTAAAATCACGCCAATAATACTTGTTCACAAAATTCAGTTACCAAAAATTATCACGAATGTCTTAAATGTCTACAAACATCTGCACAAATACTTGCGCAGTTGTCACCGCATATGTTAACATGCACAATATCATCGTACAAATGTTGTCAATGTGCGCCATGCGATAAAATGTCACTCAATTTTATCACACATGTATTCCCATATATTTCCAATCGTTATAAAACAAAGTGACATTCACTCACAAATGTTCGTTGCAAATATTGTCACGACAAAAATTTAACACAAATTATCGCAGTTGTACACAAAATTTGCTGTTTAAACAAAGTGACAAAATTCGCTACAAAGTTTCAACTTGTTGCTGCCATCGCATAATTCGCCAAATTTACACTTATGTATTTCACTAAATTTCAAGGTTCTAAAAAGTGCGCATTCACTAAACAATGTTTTAGAATTTGCACTAAAAATTCTAACAAATTCATTCAGAAGTTGTCGCAATATTGCTTAAACAACTGCTACAAATTATCGTCATTGCAACTTGTTGTCCATCGATAAATACGCACAATTTTAACATTATGTATGTCATAAAATTTCAAGTTCTCAAAATCTGCATACTTCACACAAATTTATCTGCAAATATTGCACTAAATACATCTTACCAAATATAATTGCGGCGTTGTCACCATAATTGTGTTTAATAGCGTACAAAATTCACAAAATTTAGCGGTGCTCATCGATAAATGTCACTTAACATCTAATTCATATATCAATGTTAATATTTGCCATCCATAAAATGCCTATTTTAAATATGTATGTTAATTCTACCAAATTTTCAAAGTTGCTGCAATATCTTGAAAATGTCTCAATCATACTTATGTAACTAAATTCTCCACATAAAATGCGAGTCATTACCAAATTGTTTGTAAACTTATTTCAATTCAACAAAAAGTTGAACTTTTCATCTATCGAATAATGTCGTAGCAATTAATACTATTAATTGTACAAATTTTCCACCACCAAAAAGTCGCCAATATACAATTTGCTCAAATATGTCTACTTAAAACATTGTAAATCATTCCATTGTACGTCAAAATTGTCTGAAATCTAACAAAATTCTGCTACAACTGTAAAATTGTTCGCATCCGTAAAATGTCACTAATTTTTAATCCTCATATACAAAATGTCAATCTTACTAAAAAAATTGCATATTGCCACTAAAACATGTTTTCTTCAAATATTTTCGATACAAAATTTTAAATATTCATTAACATCGCAAAATTGGTTGTAACATAGTTGCTAAAAATCATCGCTAAAATGTTTCAACTTTTGCGCATGCATGAAAATGACGTCACAATTTAATCACTCTATTTTGTCACATAATCTTCCAATCGTTACTCAAAAAAAGGCTCAATTAACACACACAAATGATTGTTTCATTATAATCTACTACAAACATTTTCCACAAATATTTCGTAGTTACAATCGCAAATACTCTTAAAA
>JBBMOL010003114.1:0-18382 GCA_037954665.1 Laguncularia racemosa | reverse complement strand
AACCCGGGCTAGTTTCGGTTGTATGAGGCCTTTTTTTGGGAATAGTGGGAGGGATCATAGAGGTCTTTAGGGCGATTTCTCCGTCTTTGGTGATTTTTTTAAAATGTTTTTAAAGAAATTTAAGGGGGGTTTGATTCGATGTAGGAGAGAATCTTGTTTAACGGGGGAGAAATGCCATTTCAGGTAAAGGAGGGCATAGTTTGGGGGAACAAATTTCTAAAAGGGAATCAAGGGGATAAACGCAAATGTGGACACAATTGAAAAAACTTCTCCCCCTTTCTTCGTAAGACCCATTGGGATTTTTCTGGGGGGCATGCCGGATTTTACAAAAGGGTTTTCATTAAGGTTTTCTCTAAAATACCCCGCCTTACAGGCTTTTAGAAAAGCGTGCCCTATGATTTTACCAATAATTTTTTCTTGAGGCGTCAACCCCTTTAAGGGAAAAAGGTTGACCAAAGCACCTATCATGGTGGCTCCTGAGGGGGGTTTCTTCCTTTCGGTTGATGTGTGACAAAAGTATTTTGGTTTTTTGGGGGCAGTCTTAGGACAAAGGAAGGACAACACTTCCAACTGATCTATTATGCTAGTAAGCCCCTCCAGGGGCTCAGGAGAACTACAACGACCGGAAAAGGGAAAATTTTTAGCTGTGTTTTGTGTTTGATAATTTTCGGTCATTTTTGATTTTGTCCAAGGAAATTTGTTTAATGACCATTGCTCTCAGGTACCTTTTGTCCAAAAAATGCAAAACTGCGCCTCATTGGTGATTTTTGTTTTCTAAAGAGTTCGTCTGGAGATTGGGACAAGAGGGGAGTTGAAAACTTAGCTGCTAATCATCTCTCTCGTTTGGGGAGAACCCTATTGGAGGAATTAAAAGAAGAAGAGATTGATGATTGTTTCCGGGGAAAAGGATTGTACAATTAACAAGGTAAGATTAATTTTGACCCTTGGGTTTGCTGTTTTTGCAAATTCCCTTTGTTTGCAATACCCCATTGACAAAACTTATCACAAAAAAGCGTTTCTTTGTGGTTAAACACTTTTCTAGGGGAACCCTTTTGTTTTTTTTTGGGTGCTGATCAGGAAATTGGAGATGTTATCTGAGTAAGGGGGGGAAGAAATTCTGAGACATTGCACCCGGCCCAACAGGGGGTCACTACAGTTGAATCGAACAGCTCAAAAAAGTTTTGGGAAATGGGGGATTCATTGGCCAACCTTATTAAGGGGATTCCTTTAAACTTTGTAAAAACATGTGACAGGTGCCGCGAGTTGGAAGTATGTAAAAGCGGTGAATCCCCAAAAAATTTTCTCTGGAGGTGGGTTTCAACGTATGGGGGATTGATTTAATGGGACATTTCCCAATTCCTTGGGGATTAAGTACATTTGGTGGTGGTGGATTATGGTCTAAATGGGAGAAGCCCAATCTTTCCCCAACCAAATGATGCCAGAGTAGTGGTAAATTTTTTTGAAGAAATTTTCTCTAGGTTTGGAACACCACGGGCTTTAATTGTGATAGGGGAACACATTTTTGTAATGTGAAATTGGAGAGGTGCTGAAACAGTGGGGGTACCCTAGATTGCAACCCCTATCCCCACAGACAAGTGGTCAATTTAGAATTTTTTTCTAACCGTGGCAAAAATGATTCAGAGAAGACGGGAGCACCCCCCGAAGGATTGGGTGGGAAAAATTGGGCGATGCGTTGTGGGGCCTATAGGACCCCTTTCAAAACCCTTTATCCACCCCATACTACTAGTTTTTGGGGGAAAGTTTCCCCTTTTTTCCGGGGGTTAGACATAGACTTTTTGGGCTTTGCATACTCTTAACGGGCTTAGAGGCTGGGGTAAAAGGGGGAAAAGTTTAGCTGAATGAACTCAAATGAAGGGGCGTGAAGGGCTTTGTAGCATGCATTTATAAGGGAGGGATAAAAAGGGGGATCATACATGGGATTCATCAGGGGGGAAACAATTCTGTGGGGGAGATCATTTCTCTTTTTTCAATTCTCGATTGAAAGCTTTTCCCAAAAAAGTTGAGACGAAGTGGTCCGGGCCCGGTTTAAGGTGAAAAAGTTTTTCCCTCGGGAAAAAGGGCGGAATTGGGGAAACCCGAGGGACACACCTTCAAAGTAAAGGGCAACGATTGAAGTTATATTTTGGGACCACGGGGAAAAAGAGGGCCAAGAGGAGTTTAGACCCACCCTTTTGCGAATTAACTGCAATTCATTTGTCGAGCAAACGACTTAACCAAAAGCGCTTGATGGGAGGCAACCATGAACTTTTGTAAAATTTTTTTTTTTCTCAAACCCATCTTTTCATTTTCGTTTTTTTTTTTTGTTGAATGACTTGAAAAAGGGGGGCGATCTTCTGTTATGGACTTGGATGAAAGAAATTGTTCAAAAGTTTGGGAAGGGCTAGAAACTCAAGGGGAGGTGAGTATTGTCTTTAACGAAGATACCGGCCATAATTCTTATTTTACCAGTCGTGTAAATGCTTTTTCATGCACAAAAGGTTACAGGGCCCCTACATACATTGTGACCTTGGGCGTTTTAAAAAGGAATTTTGCACGGTTTTTTTTCACCCCCTGTATGTGCCCGTGTATGGAGTTTAAAAAATTAAAAAAGGAACACCCTAGGAGGCACGGCTTAAGGCAGGGGCGAGTAAGGTTTGGCCTGTGTGCGACCGTGAAAATCTTAAAACACGGCCTTTTTGGGGGTTTAATTTGGGCGTAAGAGCAGGTCCTTTCATCTCTTTTCATATTTTTTCTCATCCTTTTTTTTAAAATCATCTCTCTTCCCCCCAAAATTCTTCTGTGTTTTTTGCACCCTTTCCCCTCCGGATTTTTTTTAAGGTATGGATCCTATTTCTTTCTCAATCTCTTTTATTTTCCTTGAAATTTTTGAACTAAAGAACACTTTCTATGGTTCTAATAAAGGGGCTTTCTGTGTTTATTCTTTTTGATGATTTATTTCCCCTTACTTCGAAATCTGTCATAATTTTGTGGGGAAATTTATGTGATTTTTTTTTTTTTTTTTGGGACATAAACCCTGGGGTTTTCCCCTTTTGGTAATTTGTGTCGATTTTTAGATGTCATTCACATGAAAATTGTGTAAGGAAGGTTTCTGTGCAAAGATTGTTACATGATTGATTTTCCCGGGCCCGTGGTTTGCAAAGTGTGATTTTTTAATTGAGGGGAAAAGTGTGATCCGAAACACGGGCTTGTATGTGGGGGGGTATGGGCGAGTATGCTGGGCATGTTTTGGGGCTGGGGTGTTTTCCAAATTTAAGGGTCTAATTTGTGATTTTCTCCTTGGTTTGTAACTCTAATTTTCTATTATCTGTCATAAGGGGAGAGTTATTTTGTGTACAAATTGTTAGCTTGATCTTACTTATCACCAAAAAGGGTATAATATGGTTTTTTTCTTTTTTTTTTTTTTTTTTTTTTTTGTTTTTTGTTCTTGTATCTCCAAATGCCTCGGATAAAGACTTTTCCCAAAAAGAGGCGCCTGATGCCCGGGCAGTAGTAGTAGGGGGGCGATCCGTTTCCCTAAAAAACAAAAGGGGCCAAGCATGGGCCCCGATCTACCATAACCACAAGAGCAAAAAAATCGTTTTTTAGGCCAAATTAGCTCTTATTGGGATGTTTGGGGGGGTTTGGCATTCGTATGGGGTTTTGAGGGTCTTTTTGCATGACCCTGCTTGGGTGAGATTTTTTTTCTATCGGGGAAAAAATCTATTTGGACCTGCATCCCCTTTATTGCAAACCTTCCCCTAAAGGAGCCATGAGTGCGGGATAAAAAATAAAGTTGAGTTCCTTAAAAATTGGAAATAAGGAGATTTTTAAATGATGGATTTTATTGAAGCTAGGGGATATCTTAAATTAAATTTCTCCGCTCTTCCGCCTTCCATAACTCCCCATGGGTTTTTCCCCACGGGTTTTTGCACAGGGATTTTTGGGCCCCAATTGGGATCGGGGATTTTACACTTCTTTTTCCCAAAAAAGGTTCCCACCTTTTAGGCAGCTATCTTTTCAGGTGTTTCATTACATCTTTGCTCGTTCCACTACAGGCCGTTTTTGATTGGGAAAGGGAAAGTGGTCAATCCCCGGATGGCTCCAATTTGGAGTATGAAACGAGATCCTATCAAGTCGGGGTGTTTGCTGCATTTTGTTTACCCCCGCAAGCGGGAAAATGGGAAAAACTTTGTGGGTCCCTAGATAACCGGATTTGAAAAATTTAAAGCTATTCCCCTGTACACCCCTCGACAATTGTATTGGATGACTATTGGCTATCGGTGCCCCCATTATTGGGTGGGTAAAAAACCTCAACCAATGAGGAAAAGTTTCCCGATGATGGAGGGATAAATTGAGAGAAACCCAACCCGGGGAATCGAAGCCGAAAAAAAGGTAAGAGGAAAGCTCCCCCAAAAGGAAAAGGACTCAAGAAGTGAAATCCGAAAAACTATAGGGGAAAAAAAAACCCAAGTTCAAGGATTGAAGGAGAAACAAGACAAAATTTTAAAAAAAAAAAAAAGCATTTGAAAAGATTTATTCAAAATTTTTTTACTAAGTTGGGTGCAAGTTGGAATAGACTTTACATCTTGCAAATTCGAGCGATGAAGGCCAGGTCTGCACTACACAGGTTCCGGGCTTTTCCTCAAGACCTTTTGGGGGGAAGTTAGAGAAGTTCAGACAGGAGGGGGGAAGATTGGAATGAATGCCCAAATTTTATTATTATTATTATTATTGAGACATTTTTTTTTTTTTGGGATGTGCTTTATTTTTTTAAACAACTTGTACAAAGCTGTGATGGTTTGTTCTTTTTGTTATTCTGTTTTTTTACTTTTCCCTGTTCTTTTTTTTTTTTCTCCTTCTTTTCAGAGTGTTTGTTAGCCTGTTGGAAGCCCTTTGTGAATGTGTTTTCATTGCGCGTTTCTTTTCCCTTCTTTTTGCTGCTGTGCATGGATTTATCATTCATGGTTATTCTTTTTCCGATAAGCCCAAAACTCACCATTGGGGAAGTTTCGTTTACCCCTTTCTTCTAAGCTTTTTCCTTATTCTTTTGGTTATTTAAAACATTGGGACAACCCTTTTTTAAGTGTAGGGATGGGATGTAGGAGAATGAATTCTGAAGTAAAAGTGTTATGAATTAATCTAAAAAAATTTTCCCTATTTGAGATAGATTTATGAGTTTGTTTGATGAGTTATGTAAAGGCTGAGACCCAAAACTTTTATTTTTATCTTGTGTTAAAATACTTTGCTGGAATTAGAAGAGGGAAATTGAGTAAAGTGGGTTATTCGTTTTTTAAAAAAAAAAAAAAAAATTAGATTTGGGATTGATTCAAGGTTGTTAGTAAGTTGAGTAAACTTTTTTTTCTTTTTTACTAGTTAAGTATTAAATTTTGATAAAGGATATATATGCTTGGTAACCCCTGATAAAAAAAAAAAAAAAGTTCGAAGTGGGCCTCTTTTGACTCGATAATTAATTTTGAGGGGGGGCCCTTTCCCGGGGGAATAAACCTATTGACTTTGGGTGAAGAACTTAGGATCAAGGGCCCGAAAGCTCATTACGGGTCGTGGAAAAGTCCGAAAAAACTAAATTTGATAATTAAAATATTTTGTTGGATGGAAAAGGGTTTCGAAGGGGGTATTTTAAAACCTTAGCCTAAGGTCTATGGCCGGGATTTACTGACCGAGGAAACCGTTTCAATTAAAGGGATTTTTGGCTAAAAAGTTGATTTGACCAAATAATTAAACGGGGACCCTTCTAGTGAGGGAATAAGCTGTTAATGAGTGAGAACTCGGGTTTATCGGAAATTTCGTTACTGGGTCGGTTGACAAATTTTAAAGAAAAAAGAATGATAAAAGGGGGGAAATCTAGGGATGAGTGGTAGATTCCCTTTACTCTCTATTGTGTTGTTTGTTTGGGTTTGGGGAAAGAACTGTTTTACTCTATTTTTGCGATCTTTTTTTGTGATTTATCCTAACTTGAGGATTGTTTTTTAAATAGTAAAGGGAAATATTTTGATTTACTCGGATTAATTTTAAATTCCCAATATTGTATTTTGTATCATTTAATGATGGATTAATAAAAGTTAAAAAGTTTGGGGTATAAAAGGGATCAATGAGCAGAAATCTTCCTAAAATACATGCGAAAGAGGGGTTTTGTTTTTGTAATTCTATTGAATCAATTTGTTTGAGGAAAAGAAAAAAAATAAAGTGGGGGGAAGTTTGTAAGGATAAATTAACACTTTATATTTTGTAGGGGTTTTTGAGTTGCTTTTAAAGAAATTAATTTTTTAAAAGACTTTGGTATTTAAAAGGGAAGTATTTCATTTCAGGAAACAAAGGACCTTAAAGGAAGAATGTCCATTTGCAAGATTTGGAGCGATTACGAAAAAAAAGTGCCCAAAAAGTGCACGGGAGAGAACCACAGGCTTTGTATCACGGGGGGGCCGGCTGTGTTTTGTATTTGATACACTCACAGAAGGTTACACGACCATAATACACAGCCGTGTGTTGAGTTGGAATTGTCCCAAAGATACACCCCTGATACACGGCGTGTTGAAGTCTTTAGTTGATAACTCCGCGTTTTAAAAAATTTTCTCCAAAGTTTTTGGTATTTTTAGACAGGAGGGGGGGAGAAGTCAGGGGGAAAAAGGGGAGTGGAAAAAAGGGAAAAGGGCCCCTGAAGAAAATAGAACTAGAGAGAAAGGGGGAAAAAGAAGAAAAAGAAAGAAGGGGAGAAGCGGGGAAAAGTTACCGAAGGGAAAAGCAACATAAATGGATTCATCCTTATCTTATGAAGTGTTATGCACACGGGTTCTTATCTTTATTGAGTTAATCTTGAAAATCATGGGGGAGTTTATTTCTACTCGAACCTTACGAATTCTAGTTGTCATGTAATTGGGATTGATTCATAGTTATGAATGGGGAAATTTTGAATTTATTCATTTTGTTCATGTAGCGTTGTAATTTGATGTTACCGCTTTGGGTTTTCTTTTGATTCTTGAAGTTGATTGGAAAACTCTTTTTTGAATGATATGCATGAAAAAAGGGGAATTTGTTTGTAATTGGGGATAGGAACATAAATTTTCCTTTTTAGTTTAATTAAAAAATTTCGATTTAAATTGGGGGTTCAAGATTTTTTTAAGGGCAATTCAAAATTGTTTTTGATAGAAGGGAACTTTATTGATGGATTAGAATTAGGGCAATAAATCGGGGGAAAAGAACTTGGCTTAATGTTGATCCCTTTGGGGTTTAAAAGTTAGCCATTTTTTCGTTATCTGATTTAAAAAAAAAGGGTAAATTTACATGAAAATTTAGGGTTTTAGAAAGGGGTTTTGGGGGGGTAGTTTTGTTATGGGGATTTATAATCAAGGGTTTTTGTGTTTTTTTAAATTGCTTGGTTTTTTTTAACTATTTTAAATTTAAAATAAAACCCTAAAATTTGTCGGTTAGATAGTGTTTAGGTTATTTTTGGGTACTTGCTGTCTTAGGAACAATCCCCGAACATGTTCTATACTATTAAATCAAAGGTGCACTTCCCTTTTTGATCGTAATAGGAGTTAGAAAAGGGATTTTTAAATTTGTGTGTTACAATCATCAACATAGGCCACAGAAAAGTCCTCCCATTAAACTCCAAGAAAACCCCCAAACCCCCTTTTAAAAGAGAGATGGTTTACCGGAGACCAACAGTCGGCACCTTGGGGGGTCCATAGGGAATTGAACCCTTGTGAACTTTTCTTACCCCCCAACTTAAAAGGGCCGCCAAACGGATGGGGGCCGGGTTTTGAGAAAGAAGACAACCTACCAAAAAAAGGGGAAAAGTCTATAAAAACATGTTTCAATTCAAATAAAAAGAAAAAGGCTAAACTTGAAGGATAGTCAACCGAGTACAAACCCGAAAAAGGATATGGTTCAATGCCCCCAATCCCGGAGAGGGGTTTTAAAAGGCCGCACCATTTAAAACTATAAACCCCTCAAGCAAACTGACCCCCTATGGAGGAGGAGTCACCCATTTTGGGAAAAAGTTATAACCCGAAAAAAAATCTCAATGGGAACCCACACGGTGATAGGGGGGAAAGAAAGGGGACTCCTGTATTAAAAAAAATGGAAAGGGCCCCAAGAGCGAATAAAAAGATCAGGGAACAACTAAAAAAAGGTTCCACCCAAAATACACTCATGGGCCTCCTTACAACCTCCAGCCCATAGGGAAGCACCTTAAAGTGCCAAAAGATCTGAGTACGAGAAGGCATCACTACAGACAAAATTAAATCATGTTGGGAAAAATTCATCTTTACCAAGGCCAGAATCTTTCTCCCCCGAAGGGGCTAGGAGAAGATGGGGACCAACTACAAAACCATATTCATAGTGGTGAAATGCAACGACCGATTGTCTCCCAAGTATCATCGCAAAGGGTCACCCCAATGTTTGCCCCTTGGTACCTAATTTTTGGGGGGTTAATCCAGCAATATTAAACCTAGCTGACGTGTCAGGGCTTTGACGGGTCAAAAAGAAAAATAGTAGGGGAAATAAGCTTGCAAAGTTAGAATTGGTCCGCAAGTGTTATACATTTCCTTCCAAGTCCACGACATCCCCAGATCTTTTAATTACTTTTGGGAAGGCATGGATACTACCGTGGAGCCATACCCAAGTCTCCATAGAAGGTCAAATTCTCGCAAATGGGCGATTGTCATGTATAGGGGAACAAGATTATGCCCTCTACAAAAAAAACGCCATACCTACATTGGGGATAAGGTTTTGAAGACCTTTGGGCCCAGATATTCAACGGGGAAAATGGGATCAGCAAAGGGAAGGATCAGTTTAAGGAGGGGAGAAGGGAGTTTGGGGGGGGTATTTTTTAAGAGGAAGAAAAAAGCCCAAAAAGGGGGAAAACAGAGGCAAGAAAAAAAGAGAAGCCAAACCATACCCCAAAAGCACATTCCACCCTTTTCCAAAAGCTTCAGAAAGTAACTACCATTTAAGAGCCAAGGAAAGGGAAAATGACTCAGCAATGGGAAGCCCAACCCCCCGCCGACCAAACAACATCAGCTCTCAATAATTGGGTTTTGTTATCCTATTTTAGCTCTAGGTCAGCTCAAGGATAGGGGAAAATTAAATACTTTTTATTGAGACTTCTTTACATAATTCAATAAATTACAGTTTGTTTACTTATATAATTACTTTCATTTTACTTCACCCAAATCTCCTACCATCGAACATCAAGGGGGATTTCACGCAAGTAGAAAAAAAAACGCCCATATCGTTCCCAACACGCGGGGGGTTGTTGGGGCGAATCCTTGACCTGAAAAATACAAGAAAATTGGCAAAAAATAAACAGGCAGAATTTCAATCGACGGCCGTGGAGCAGTAAAATTTGGAAAACTGGAGAAACCCAAAAAACCCTCAAGATTTGGGCCAATTTGAGTGCCGAGCAAAAACAATAGATGACCAAAGCTATTAACTGGGTAGCAGATGTGTTTGCCGGTTTTATGGTGAAAGTCAAGCTAGACCAATCAATAGCGGGTTTTAGGCTTTTCCCCAAGGGAAAAAGTCAAACCTAAAAAAAAAAGAAATTTAGAAAATTTAGGCCTGAATCTTTCTAAAGATTAAAAAGGAAGTCAAGAAATTGTAGAAGTAGTTTATTGAAAATATCTGACTACCCAGAAAGGGTGGGTTTTTGTTCGTTTGAAAAAAAAGGAAAAGTACGCATAAGCGTTTGACTTCCGGGACTTTAAACCAAGCAACACCCAAAAAATACTTCCCCCCTACCTCACATTGATGTTTTAATGGGCACCTGCAAGAAACCCTTTTTCTAATTTATGGGACGATTTCTCGGGTATAACCAGATAAAAATGGCTGAAAAAGTAAAAACCAAAACGACTTTCATCACACATGGGGGACCTTTTTGTTTAAAGTCTGCCTTCGGCTTTTAAAAAAAGCCAGGCAACGATCAGAGACCTAGTCGCCATACTTCATGACATTTTTCATCGAGAAGTTGAGGTATACGTCGAGACATGTCCAAAATCTAAAGAAGAAGAAAGCCATACAGATATCCTGAGAAAGTTGTTTAAGCGCTTAGAAAATTCCCGTCAAATTAAAACCCCGAAGTGCACTTTCGGGGTCACAACGGGGAAGTTGTTTGGGTTTTTCATTTAAACTGGGAAGGCATTTAAATCGACCCTACAAAATAAAGTCTATACTAGAGTACCCCCCTCCAACGCACTGCAAAGAATAAGAGGTCCTGGGAAGGTTAAATTACTAGCTCGTTTTTATCTCACACTCCGTAAGTGGGCCCTCCCTATTTTGTTGTTTAAAAAGAAAGCCGAGTTAAGGACGATAAATGTGAAAAAGCATTAAGACATCAAAGAAACTCATAAAGCTCCAGTCTTGATGTCCCAAAGAAGGGGGGCCCCTTTTCTTTCCTCTTGTCTCCCTGAATCCCTGGGGTGGTGTGGGGCAAAAGATGAAGAGGGAAAAGAGGTTCCATTTTACCTAAGCAAGAATTTTTAATGGGGAACGATATTCAGAAAATAGAGAGGACTTGTTGTGCCTAATTTAGGTCATGCACCAGTTAAGGCAATAACCCTTTACATCATTTTGGCTCTAAAAAGACATGACCTGAAGTATTAGTAGAGAAAAACCCTTTTGTAGGGAGAATCTCCAAATGACAAAAGCTCTTATAGATTTGATATCACATACACAAAACAAAACTCGAAGAAAGGGGCAATCTTTAGCCGAACCAATTGGGAGAAACCCTGTCGAGGGGGTTCCCAAAAAGCCACAAGCCCATTCCCTGATAAAAATATATTAAAAGTGGGGAAAAAAAAACCCAGGAGAAACCCTGGGGGTAGACAAAACCCTAAGTGGGGAAAAGTTTTTCCAAAAAGTTGCCAATTTATTCGGTTGTGGGATTGGGGCAGTGTTGAATCCCCAAACGGGACCAATTCCCTTCAGCAACAAAGCTACATTTTCCAAAAACAATTATCGCGGGAATTGAGGCACGCATCCTCGACCTAAAAAAAGGGTTGCCCCTGGAAATCCGTGAATTAAAGGTATCGGAGATTCATCACTTTTCATTTTACAGACAAGAGGGGAATCAAGACTAAAGACCCCAAATTTGGTCCATACCACAACATTTGACAGAGAATCGAAGAAAATTCGGGCAATCACTTTCACATACGTCCCCAAAGGGGCTCAGAAACGTTTTCAAATGCACTCGCCCACTAGCTCTACGATTTAGTAACAGGGGGGCCGAAGTCAACCGTTGAAAATAGACATCAAAATCAGCCCACCTCTGTTTAGAATTGAAAAAAACACAAAAAGATAAACCTGGTATCACGCATCAAAACTTTTCTCCCGAAAGCAAAAAACCTGAATGGCTAGCAAGAATGACTAAAGAAAACTCAGAAGGTTAGAAGTCATTTCTTATTAAGTGGGGTCTGTGCTTTACAAAAGATCGTCTATACAAATTAAAATGTGTGGTAAAAACGAAGCAGTGAAATATGAAAGAAGTACACAAGGAGCATGTGGACCTCATTTGAACAGACATGTTGGCCCAAAAATCATGAGGTTGGATACATTTGGGTTTCCATGGAATCAAAATTTCATAAAAAATTTTTAAGCACTGTCATTTGTTCAAGTGTACGCGAACGAATAAAACTTCGCCCCCCAAGTTGCCTCATTGTCGCACCATAGCCTTTCTCTATGTGGGGGATCAACAAAAATCGGGCCAATCACTCGACAGTATCCCATGGCCACAGTTCTATTGGTAGCCATTTATTACTTCACCCAAGTGGGTAGAATTATCATTTTACCAATGTCATAAAGGGGAATGTCCGTTTTGAAGAGGGACATAATAGTCATATGAAATTCCTAAGTCAATAATCACCGCAACGGGACCAAACTTAAAAACAAACGATAACGGGTTTTTGTCAAAATTCCACAAAACCTAGAAATTTAACTCCCCACCGCCTAGATGAAGGGGGGGGGGTAGAAGCAGCCAACAAGAATATCAAAAAAAAACTCGAAAAAAAAAACAACATTACAAAGTTGGCAGAGTGGTTGTTTGCTTCATGGTTTAGGACTCATTTTGACATTACTAGAGTACCCTATTATTATTATGGGTTACTGAGGCGTCTTTTCCAGTCAGGTCGAAAATACCATCATTCAGAAAATTTTGTGAAACTCAGTTAAAGGAAATAGATGGGTGAAAAAGGAACTTGATCAAAATGAAATTTTTTTGATGAAAAAAGCTCACTGCATTATGTCAGACCAGTTTACCAAAAAGGTGGCCCGGCATTTAAAAGAAAATGAAGCCCGTGCTTCAAAGAAGGGGATTGGTGCTAGAAATTCTCCAAATTCCCCAAAATTCCTAGGGAAAATTTACCCCCAACATGAGGGTCCCTATGGGGGGAGAAGGTATTATCGGAGGTGCTCTATATTAACCCAAATGGATGGGCCCGAATTGAGAAGCCCCCTTAAAGCAGAGCATTTTGAGATATCCCTTGGCAAGGGAATTGAAATTTTGCCCAAAGTTTATAAAAGCCAATTTCAAACAAGTTTCGTTGAGTCCAGTTTTCATTTTTTACAGCAAAGTTTAAGTTCTAAAAGATCAATAATTCAACCGATTCTCATTAAAAAAAACATTCCAAACACATTACCCCCCATTCACTAATGAATGTAAATATTTGAAATGATAATGAAAATCAAAAAATTTTTTGATATAATTTACCTACTTTTGACATTGAACCCGGGGCATCAGTAGGGGGGAATTACATCAAAAGAGCCTGCGCTAAGGAGAGAAAAACATCAAACCCTTAGCCCTTTTTGTAAAACAAAAAAGTAAGCAAAGAGAGGCAAACCCGACGAAGGTTCGGGTTTTTTGTTGCTATCCGCAATAAAATTGGTAAGCCTCTTAAAAAAAACAACTATCATCCCCCCTATCATGAAAAAATCAAAAATTTTAAACCCAGTCGTGAAGCTTTTTAAAAGATAAGATTAGTCACCCCCAAAGGGGGATTGTCTAAACATCCCTTGAAAAGTCAGCCCCCTTGGGGGACTTTCCCCCAAAAATTCTCTCTTGGGGCAGCACATCGGGGGCCTTTTTGGAGTGTCTTCCTCTATAGGTTAGTCAACCCCCAATGGGGGACTTTCCCAAAATTTTTCTCCCCGCGTGGTTATAGCCCACAAAGGGGCACTTCCCTAAATATCCCTTTTTTAAGGTCAATTTAAAGGTACCCCTGAAAATTTCCTTTTCCCGGGCTGGTTAAGAAAGACACTTCCCCCCATAGGTTGTCAGCCCCCAAAGGGGGGACTTTCCAAACATCCCCTTTAAAAAATTTCGCCCATAGGGGCACCTTTTGAGGCTTTTCCTCTCGCATAGGGTAGTTTGCCCGCAAAAAGGGCCTTTTCCTGAACCCTTGCTTAAAAGTTGCTCCAGGGCACTTTTTTTAAACTATCGATTTGTTTTGCTCATATGGCACTTTTGAAAATTTTCGTTGCCTAAGAGCACTTTTTAAAATCTATCGATTAGTTGCCGATGAGCACTTTTTTCGAATCTATCAATTGTCCTCATAGGAGCACTTTTTCAAGTTTTCGACAACCAATTAGTCAGCTCACAAGGCCTCTTCGAAGTGTTTTTTCCCCAAAGTCGCTAGTTAGTCAGCATTTGTTACAGGTAACCAGCTCGTAAGAGCGCTTCCTAAACAATCTTTCTTTTAAGGGTTTCTACTGATAAAACGCTTCCTAAAAAAAATCCTTGAGATTTTCCCTTTACCAATTTGTCAGCCCTAGAGCACTTTTTGGGTGAAACATTACTCCAGTTGCTAAAAAACCCTAAACATACCAACCATCACAAAACTTTTGGGCATTTTTCCTACTAGGACCCTTCCCCAAAAAAACCACTAAACCAAGGCGTTTTCCCCCCATCAAGAGGCCAAAAAAAGGCATCTTTTTTGTCTTTGTGTTAAATTTTTCAAACTTACTACAAAGGGGGGGGGGCACCTTAAAAACCCAATTTTTTTCCCAAAAAATCAATAATAATCAACAAAGAAAAATTTCCATTTTTTTCTATTCTTTTCTCAAAATTTTGGCAAAAATAGGAAAAAAATTCAAAAAATAAAATAAAAAAGGAAAAATTATCAATTTTGGAAAAAGATTTCAGAAAAAACAAAAAAAAAGGATTAAAAATTTTTACAAAATTTTTTAAAATTCAAAAAATACAAAAAAAAAAAATCCATTGCTATATGCAAAATTTTCAAAATAAAAAAATCGAATAATGGGCTAGCCCAGCTAGTCCCACCTAGCCAAGGGGGGCCGGTCACAGGGCGAAACGCAGGGGGGGCAGAATCCGCGTTTTTCAATTTTTCTTATGCTTGGGACCGTGGCCCAGCTAATTAGCTGGGAAAGGGCGCAGCGCCCCGGGGTTGTGTCATCTTCAAAAATTTTGAGATCGCCCCAAGGAGGAAAATTTAATTTCGGCCTTTTTATTCGATTTTTTGCCAAATCAGTAATTTTAACAGAAAAAAAGATAAAAACACCAAATTTGGGAAACAAATCACAACAAATCAAAAGGATTTGCCAAATCGGGATGGGTTTTTTAATCGAAATCCGGTTTTTTCCTCATCGGTGAAAATCCAACTTTTCTCTCGTTTCTTTCGCTTAAATAGAGGAGAAAGGAACGCAGAGGGAAGATCAAAATGGGAAAAAAAAAGAGAACCCAACGCTCGCCGAAATTCTTCAACTCGCGGGCCGCCGTTGAGCTTGAAAAACCCACCGAAGGCGATTTTGAAGAAAACACCCCCACGGTTTAGTTCCCCACCCTTAAAAGCCGGAAGCCCCTTTAAATGCCCAAAAAAACCACCGGGAACCCGTTAAAAGAGCACTCCCAACCCCCCGTGCCCAATCGACCTGACCCGACCGCTTCGACCGGGTCCGACCCGACCCGCGCACCCAACCCAAATCCCGGTAAGCAGTTTTTTTTTTTTATTTTATTTTTTATTTTTTTTATTTTTTTTTGAAATTTTCCCTTTTTTTTTATTTGTTTTTTTAATTCAAAAAAAAAAGTTAGAATTTAGATGTTTTTTTTTTTGGTTTAATTTTTGGGTGAATAATAATAAGAATAAATAATTTTAATAAAAGAAAAAATGTGAAAAAAAAATAAAGAAATGAGAAAAATATTAGAAAAAATAATAAAAAATTTGTTTTATTTGGGTAGATAAATAATTAGGAGAAAATCTTTCAAAAAAATTAATTATAAAAATTAATGAAAAATTTTAAAAACAATAAAATTTTAATAAAAAAATTTAAAAAAAATTTAAAAAAATTAGAAATGAGTTGAAAAATAGAAAAAATGAAAATTTTTATCACTTAGAAAAATCATTTTCTTAAAAAAATCCAAAATCGGGGTTTTTTCCTTTAAAAATTTTTTTTCAAAAAAAAAACAAAATTTTTCAATTTAGGCTTTTGATTTTTTTTTTGAAAAATACAAATGAAAAAAAACATAAATCAAAAAGTTTCATAATAAAAAAACCAAAACATTAAAATTTTTCAGGAAAAACGAAATCGGCACGTTTGACCGATAGCAGGTAGTAGGCACCCATTTGGGGCAACCCAAAAAAAGGAATAAAAATATTTTTTTTAGAAAAATTCACTCAAAAAACCAAAAAAAGGGAACAAGAGATAAAAAAAAGACATTTCGGGTAAGGGTTTTGATTTTTAGGGGAAATTTGGGTGGGAAACCCTTGGGTTTTAAAAGGTTAGCCTCTGAACTCAAAAAAATCTGGTTTTCCCTTTTCCCCTTTTCCAAAAAAAAAGAGAAGAAAAATCACCGTAGGGTCAAAAAAAGTTAAAAAGCTCAAAAGTCCTATTCAATTTTTCCCACCACAATTGGTGGCGACTCCAAAACAAAATGAAGTTCCTAACTAAGTGGGACTACATTAGATGAGCAAAAGGTCTAGTATAGACGGTTTGGAATGGGAAATCCCAAAAAATTTAATCAACACCAGTCTTAGGGGGGAAAATTCCCAAATGTGTTTTGTAGGGTTTTCCGGTACCCCACAGGGGGATCATTGGCTTTTCGACCTGGTCTTTCTATTTTGCTGATTGTTTTTTTTTTTTAAGATTCTTTTCAGTTTATGTTAAAACTTCAACTTTCCACTTGTTTGGGTTGGTAAGGTATAGCAATTCGATGTGTACTTTCCCCAAATTTCCTTACACCCTCTCCAATTGCGTATTACAAAAGTGTGTTCCCCTGTCGTTAATGGGTTAGGATTCTAAAAATAGAGAAAATTTTTAAGGGCTTTAAAAATACTAGGCATCATTTTTAGTAGAGATTTTTCCCCCATTTAGAGACATAGTCCACTGCTATCAAATGTATTTTTTCCCAGAAGAAAAAAGGGAATGGTCCCCTGAAGTCAATGTCCCTAAATCAAAAACCTCACTTCTAAAATAAAGTTTTGAGGCACTCATTCTTCTGGTGTTTTCCTCCCTCGGGACACTGTTACATGTGACACAAGAAAATGACACCCTTTAAAAATTTTGTAGGCTAAAAAAAACCGACTTCCAAAACTTTATGAGCAATCCCTTTGGTAATGATGACCATCGAAAGGGGGGGAATGACAATCTTTGAGGATTTTCCCCTCCCTATTCATGTAGACACATCCCCTTATGCCTTTATCCCCATAGACGGGGAAAGAAATGGATTATCCCAATAGAGTATTTGAGTTTTAAAAAGAACTTCTTTCTTGCATGGTTGCCAGGTCTTAGGGAGGACCTTGCCGCAAGAAAATTTTGCAAAGTCAGCAACCGAGGAGTGTTTTTGTGCAAAATTTGGCAAAGACATAAAATTTTCTTTGGGAAATGAGTCTTTAATGTCTTCTTCCTTAAACTCCTCAAAAACAAGGGTTCTCAAGCTTGAGGATATCAGGTGTAAAATTCTTCCCCTTTTTTGTCATAATTTCAAGTCAAATTCTTGGGGGAGTAAATCCACCGAAAAAATCTAGGCTTCGCGTCTGTTTTCGTCAGAAAAAATTTTTGGGCAAAGTGTCAGTGAGCAATCACCCTAAAAAAATTAAATTTCCCAAAAAATTTGTCAAATGCAAATACCCAACCAGAAATTCCTTCTCTACAGTAGTGAAATTTCACTTGGGCAAATTAAGAGCCTACTAGGTGTAAATGGGTTGAAAGTGTTTGTTTGCCCTTTTTTCGCAAAAACGCCCTAACTGCGTGTCACTTGCATCACACATGAGTTAAAAGGGCGGGTTTTAATTTGGAGCTATCAGATGGGTGCATGGTTATCTTCCTTTAGCACATCAAAGGCGGTTCAGTAAGGGTAAGTTGAAAAGCTTGTCCTTTTCTAATAATCGATCAAGGTCGGTATTTTTGGGAAATCCTTTATAAAGCATCTATAAAAACAGCAGCCCCGGAAACTTCTAAAAGCCTTGATTGAATTTAGTTTTGAATTTGTCAACCATCAAAACCCTTTTTCTAATCAACTTCGATACCCCTATAGAGACTTTATAGCAAAATACAATGCCTCCTTAAACGGTGACATTTCTCCAAATTCAATACAAGGTTTAATTTTTCGTAGGGAAGCACCCTTTCTAAATCCTCCAAACAATTTGAGAAAAAAACACCCAAAAACGGAAAAGTCACCTGAAGACTTCCATAATTTTCTTACCCGATCATCAAATAGGCTAATATACCCATTGAAAATAGTCGGGGTGTTCATAAGCCAAAAGGGTTTGCCTATAAGCATATGCCCTAAGGGCAAATGAAAAGGGGTCCCCTTGAGTGGCACATTCGCTTCCTGTAACTAAAACACACCCCCAACCCCAAAGAAGTACACATTGGTAAAGCTCACTGTTTTCCCTTTGGGGGCCACCATCATCCCCCCCTTTTGGACTACTTGTGTTGAACTAAACCTAGGGGTTTTTGATATTGGTATTATCCCCAAATCAAGGGCTTGTAACTTTCCCTTTTTAACTAGCTCTGTCAATTGGATTAAGCCTACATTGGGTTGTATTATAGGCTTAATCCTTCTTCAAGTAATATTTTATGCGTGCAAAAAGAGGGGGTTTTACCTTTTATGTTGCTTTTTCAAGCGATGGTCACTTGTGTGCTCTAAGGGCCGTGAGCAATTGTCTTTTTGATTTAGTAAATCAGGGCTATGAAAACCCCCAACTTGGAGCTTCTATGAAAAAGGGTATTCTAAAAATTTGGAAGCATTTCAAAATTCAATACTGGGAGCTCTTCTATTGAGTTTTAGTCTCCCCTTGTAACATTTAGGGGCTTAAAAACCTCTCTGAGGTGTAATTTCTTTTGCAGTTTGAGCTGCTCATTGAGTGTTTCGCCTTTGAGTTGCTCATGCTTCTTGCTTCCTTAACAATTAAAT
>JBBMOL010003113.1:0-18384 GCA_037954665.1 Laguncularia racemosa | reverse complement strand
ACTATTATAATATAAGAAAAAGAAGGAGTAAGGTCTAGTTGTTGCCTACTCTTATCAGTCTCCTTGTGTATATGCCAACTTCAACTTCCTTGCTCCCTTATAGCTTGATGCTATTACTTGGTTTCCTCTAGTATTTAGGCTTCTTATATGTCCTCCTAAGTGGCATGGAAGGTTGTTAGGTTTAGGTGAATTCTACTAGTTGTGGTGTAGTGTTCTTTTGTTGGAAGTGATGGGGATGACGATGGTTAGAAGTGGTGGTTTGGTAAGGTTTATTGAAGTCTTTTTAGAGAGTTTTTTGTGGATTTTTTCTAGCGAGAAATTTCATATAGTAAAGTGCCCAAGTTTCATGTGTAGATGGAGCTAAATGATTTGGTTTTGGTTACTTAAGTGAAAGGTTAGACACATTAGGTAATAGAGTAAGTTAGTTAACGGTCTTGCAAGTTAGTTATGGAATATTTTAGATTAAATCACTTGAAATTTTTTGTAGTGGTCTTTTCCATTAGAATTAAGGTCTTATCTATGTCATGAACCAACACAACTAAGAGTACTTGGTGGATTACAAACCCTTAGATCAAGTGTGTTGTCTCCACTTCTTCCTTAAGATGTGGCTAGCGGTCCTTAATGGGTTTCCAAGCCTTTAGGTTTTGGGTACACTAGTCGTGTCGATGATCTTAGAACAAATCCTAAGTTTAAAGTCGCACTTTTGTGTTTGTTTTGCCGATATATTTCAGAATACTCCCACTAAATCTAGCTCTTGATCTTAAAATTTTTTCGAGGTTTATAGTAATACCCTATTAACCTATGAAGCCATTGATCTCTATTATTGTTTTTAGTCTAGGCTAGTCAATCACCACCATTACTGATAGAGCCATTTTATACTTAACCTTTATAGTATGAAGTGTGTTAATTTATTATAGATTTTATAGAAATAATACGGAAATGGCACTTAATTCTATTATGGTGATAAATTAGGTTAAATGGAGTCAAGGGTGCTAATTCAAGTAAATTAGAGAAGTCATCTACAACTTGGATCAAAGACAAGGATTTACACCACTGGAGGAAAGTACATGGGTGTGTAGTTGAAGTACATGGCCGTGTACTTAGTTTTGAAGCCACAGGAAACTACACGGCTGAAGTATACGACCGTGTATCTGTCTTGAAGAATCCATGGGAAAATACACGGTTGAAGTACACGACTGTGTATCTGTCTAGAAGGAGGCACGGTTTTAGACACGGCTATGGAGGAAACCGTGCTACACACTACATGAGAAGGAGAGAGACACGGCTTGTGACACGACCGTGGTGGAAGCTGTGGTGGAAGTTGAAATGGAAGACGTACCAAGGATGAGAAATTGTGGAACATCAACCAGAAGATGGCATGGCTTGAGATCTGGCCGTGGTTGAAGCCGTGGTACACACTGATCATGGATGAAGACTTGTAGATTACCCACAGAGGAAGGCACGGCTTGACCCACGGCCGTGTTGTAGGGCGTGCCAGGCGGACGATTATTTTCTTCTCGAGATTTACTTGAAAAAGGAAAGATATTTTCGTATCTTGCTAGCAAAAGATCACCTGCCATTCCTTTAACAATATAAATAGAACTAACCCTAGAGGGTTAGGAGAATCTTGAATCATCTTGGAGACAAGAAGGAAGGAAGAAGGCAGAGCAAGAAGACCGGGAGCTGAAGCTTGTTATGTTTTTACTTTTAATTTTCATTTTTATGATGAACATGTGTTGCTAAGTAGTTTTTCTAGCCAAAGGATCATAGAAGTTTGATTCTCCACGAATTGTGAGATCTAATTGATTTGTATTTAATCTATTCTTTGTTTTGGGATATTCATATATCTTCTGAACGTCTTGTCATTATTATTTTTGTTGATTGGTATGAAATAGAGCTCTTCTACTCAATTAGCAAGTTAATATATTGTCAACTAGCACGTCAAATCCGTAATTGTTTGATAGTTCTAATCTCAGTGACACAATAACATGTTTGGTTATAAAATAGATGATCGAATTCATGTTATGGAGATGTATGATCATGTTTAAATAGGTTATCCTATAATCTATTGGCATGAATTGGTAGTCTCTCTTGTTTTTAATGCTATTGATAAATTAAATCCTAAGAGCTTGTTTAGGGTTGTCTAATCGATAAGAGAAGTAATCAAAGAGCTTGTTTTGGTTATCGAAGAAGTACGGAGAGATAGGTTATTAGAGCTTGTTAATAACCATAACTAGTTTATCTAGAAATAAGAATAGAAAACATTTGTATCGATGATCAATTCCTAGAATTAAACTATCTTGATTCCTTTAGTTAGGCTTTTATCAATATTCGATTTTATTATCTTATTTCAATATTATTTTGATTCACAAACAAAACCCCCATTTTTCTTTTCCTCTTTATTCGCTTTCAATAGAAATATATTTAACCAATTCCTGTGGATACGACCCTACTCACTACTATACGCAAATCATATCATTATCTAGGAGTAGGTTTTTATTTTTGTTGGATTCGACACCCATCAAATTTTTGGTGCCGTTGCCGGGGACTGGTGTCAAATTTATTTCTATTCTTGTATGACTCGTTCTTCTCAGATAGGTGAACTCACTTATAATCCAGAGATCGAGAAGAGTCTTAAGAGGCTGCGAAGAGAAGCTAGATCATCCTCTGGACTGAACTTGGCATCGGATTTGCCTGATTCATCCATTGATTCTGAAAAAGAAGACGATATGGCAAATCCTGAAAGAACATTGCGAGAATTGGCTGCACCGGATGTGAATCAACAACCACTTTGTATTCACTATCCCGAACTAGTTATTGAATTCGAGTTGAAATCTGGGTTAATACATCTGCTACCCACCTTTCATGGTCTTGAGAATGAAGATCCTCATAAACATTTGAAAGAGTTTCATATAGTGTGTTCTAGTATGAGGCCGCAAGGAATAATCGACGATCAAATCAAGTTACGTGCTTTTCCATTTTCTTTAAGTACTAAAGCTAAAGATTGGTTGTTTTATTTGCCTCCAGGTTCTATAACCACTTGGACAGATATGGTGAGACTCTTCTTGGACAAATTCTTCCCCGCATCCAAAGCCACTAGTATAAGAAGAGAAATTTGTGGTATCAAACAGAGGGACACCGAGACTCTTCACGAATATTGGGAGAGGTTCAAGCAACTTTGTGCAAGCTGTCCACAACATGGGATATCTGAACAACTTCTCATCCAATACTTCTATGAAGGCCTGCTTCCAATGGAGAGGAAGATGATGGATGCTGCAAGTGGAGGCACCATAGTAAATAAGACCCCTAATCAAGCTAGCGAATTGATCTCCATTATAGTTGCTAATTTGCAACAATTTGGGTATAGGCATGATACATCTTCAAGGAAGGTAAATGAGGTAAGTGTGTCTAACCTTGAACATCAAATTTCTAACCTAACCTCCCTTGTGCAGCAGCTAGCTCTTGGAAATACCCAGCAGGTGAAGGCTTGTGGAATTTGTGCTGCTCCTAATCATCCTACCGACATGTGCCCTACATTGCAAGATGACAATCATGAACACGCCAATGCTATAGGAGGATTCCTAGGACAACCACAAAGGAAATATGATCCCTACTCGAATACTTATAATCCTGGATGGAGGGATCATCCTAACTTCAGATATGGCAATAAACCACAAAACTTCCAACAATTCCAACCTAAGCCATCAAACCAAGTACCACAAGCTCCTTCCACTTCAGGTATGTCTCTTGAGGAAATTGTTAAATCATTTGCCGTTAATACAAAACAATTTCACGATGAGACAAAGCAGAGCATCCACAACTTGGAAAATCAGGTAAGCCAACTTACTTCTTCTAGAAACAGGTTAGAAACTCAAGGTAAGTTACCTTCTCAAACTATTACAAATCCAAAGCAAAGCGCTAATGCAATTACCTTGAGAAGTGGGATGAAATTGCAGGGATCAAATGAGAAAGGACACCGAACCAATCTTAAGAAAGAGACTGAGAAAGAGACTGCAACTCCAAGTCAGCAGAATAACCAGATCAAAGGATCCCTTGTTGAACCACCAAAAGTCATGACAACAGCACCTCCTTTCCCCTCTCGATTAGCGAAAACCAAGAATGAAGCTGAAGAAAAGGAGATTCTTGAAACTTTTCGTAAAGTTGAGGTAAATATTCCTTTGCTGGATGCAATTAAGCAAGTACCTCGTTATGCTAAATTTCTCAAAGAATTGTGCACTAACAAAAGAAAGCTGAAAGGTAATGAAAAGATTAGTGTGGGTGAGAATGTTTCAACTATTCTTCAGAAGAAGCTTCCTCCTAAATGTAAGGATCCAGGTATGTTTACTATTCCTTGCAAAATAGGTAATCTTGGAATCGCTAAAGCTATGTGTGATTTAGGAGCTTCAATCAATGTTATGCCTTTATCTGTTTATCAAAGCTTGAATGTTGGTCCTTTGAAGGAAACAAGTGTTATTGTTCAACTTGCTGATAGGTCCAATGTCTATCCTAAGGGAGTCCTAGAAGATGTTTTAGTACAAGTTAATGGGTTGGTTTTCCCTGCAGATTTTTATGTGCTTGACATGGAGAATGATGATTCTCATAATTCCTCAATGATATTATTAGGGAGACCATTTCTTAAGACATCCAGAACGAAAATTGATGTACATAACGGTAACATCACTATGGAATTTGATGGTGAAGTGATTAAATTTAACATTTATGATGCCATGAAATATCCTAGTGATATCTCCCCTGTTTTTGTTGTGGATGTTGTTGACCCATTAACACAGGCTACTTTTGATTTGATAGACGATGATGAGTTGAAAATTGTACTTAATAGGAGTCTTACTATTAATACATTAAAAACTCTTAAGGAGAAGCTTATAATATCCTCTGATGTGCAGGACATGATTTGGGAGTTGGAATCATTAAAACCTACCAGGTATGATGTGTCCTACATTAATTTACCCCCTTCTAACACAATACTTCTTCCCTCTATTGTGCAGGCACCAAAGTTGGAATTAAAACCCTTACCCGAACATCTAAAGTACATCTTCTTAGGAGAAAATGAGACTCTTGCTGTGATAGTCTCTAACAAACTAAGTACTTTAGAAGAAGAAAAGTTGATTCGGGTGTTAAGAGAGTATAAAGAAGCCATTGGATGGCCCATAGAAGATATCAAAGGACTAAGCCCCTCCACATGCATGCACAAGATTTTAATGGAAGATAATTGCAAACCTTCAAGGGAAGTTCAGCGTCGTTTGAACCCGCCTATGATGGAGGTAGTTAAGAAAGAGATTTTGAAAATTCTTGATGCAGGTATGATCTATCCAATTTTCGATAGCAAATGGGTAAGTCCAATTCAAGTTGTTCCAAAGAAAATAGGCTTGACTGTGATTGAAAACTCTGATGTTGAGTTAATTCCTACTCGGGTTCAGAATGGTTGGAGGGTTTGTGTTGATTACAGAAAGTTAAATGCGTCAACTAGAAAAGATCACTTCCCTCTTCCTTTTCTTGATCAGATGCTTGAACGTTTGGCTGGCCATTCTCACTACTGTTGTCTTGATGGTTATTCAAGTTTTCATCAAATTCCAGTGGCACCGGAAGATCAAGAGAAGACTACTTTCACTTGTCCATTCGGTACTTTTGCGTATCGAAGGATGCCTTTTGGGCTCTGCAATGCCCCAGCCACATTCCAAAGGTGTATGGTTAGTATATTTTCAAATTATGTGGAAAATATCATAGAGGTTTTCATGGATGACTTCACCGTCTATGGTAATTCTTTTGATTCATGTTTGACTAACCTTACAAAAGTGCTTCAAAGATGTATAGATAAGAACCTAGTGTTGAATTATGAAAAATGTCACTTTATGGTTGAAAAGAGTCTCATTTTAGGTCATATTATATCCTCTAAGGGGCTTGAAGTCGATAAAGCTAAGATAGAAGTGATTAAATCTTTACCTTACCCCATAAGTATACGGGAAATTCACTCTTTTCTTGGGAGTGCAGGATTCTATCGACACTTCATCAAGGATTTTTCCAAAATTACTCAACCCCTATGTCAATTGCTGCAAAAAGAAGTGACATTTGAGTTCGATGAGGCCTTTAAGCACGCTTTTGACACATTGAGGGATAAGTTGACTTCTGCTCTAATCATCCAACCACCTGACTGGAACCTTTCCTTTGAAATTATGTGTGATGCGAGCAATTATGCAGTTGGAGTCGTTCCTTGGCCAAAAAGTTGGAAGAGCTTCTCATGTCATTTATTACACTTCCAGGACATTAGATAATGCTCAATGCAACTATTCCACAATGGAAAAAGAACTCTTGGCTGTTGTTTTTGCATTAGAAAAATTCAGATCATACTTACTTGGTACTAAGGTAATTGTTTACTCTGATCATGCAGCTCTCAAATACCTGCTCACGAAGAAGGAGGTGAAACCAAGACTTATTCGATGGATGCTCTTATTACAAGAGTTTGATATGGAAATACGCGATAGGAAAGGCTCTGAAAACTTAGTTGTCGACCACCTCAGTAGAATACCTATCAGTGAAGGGTCAACACCAATACAAGATGATTTCCCATATGAGTATCTCTTTTCTATCCAAAAGACAATTTTGTGGTATGCCGATATTGTCAACTATTTGGTTACTAAGACACTACCAAGTGATTTGTCCAGGGCTCAAAAAGATAAAATTAAAAGTGATGCTAAGTACTATGTATGGGATGATCCATATTTGTGGAAACATTGTGCTGATCAAATCATTAGAAGGTATATTTCTCAAGACGATATTCCTTCTGTCTTGCAATTTTGTCACTCATATGCATGTGGTGGACATTTTGGCCCTAAGAGGACAGCTCAAAAGGTATTAGGATGCGGTTTGTTTTGGCCTACATTATTTCGCGATTCTTTTATGTTTTGTAAGTCTTGTGAACGATGTCAAAAAATTGGCAACTTAGGACGTAGAGACCAAATGCAACTTACCCCTATTCTTGCATGTGAAATATTTGATATATGGGGTATTGACTTTATGGGTCCTTTTCCTCCTTCTTTCGGTAATGTTTACATCCTTCTTGCTGTGGATTATGTTTCAAAATGGGTGGAAGCCAAAGCAACCCGAACTAATGATGCTAAAGTTGTTGTGGATTTTGTTAAATCTCATATTTTTGCTAGGTTCGGGACACCAAAGGCTCTTATCAGTGATCGTGGTACACACTTTTGTAGTAGAGTAGTGGAAACTCTACTAAAAATATACAGGGTCACTCATCGCACTTCCACTGCATACCACCCTCAAACCAATGGATTGGCAGAAGTTTCAAATCAAGAAATCAAGTCTATTCTAGAAAAAACCGTCAATCCAAGCAGGAAGGATTGGAGCACAAGACGTGAAGATGCACTATGGGCCTACCGGACAGCTTACAAAACCCCTATAAGTATGTCTCCTTACCGTTTGATATTTGGCAAACCGTGTCACCTCCTTGTGGAGCTGGAACATAGGGCGTACTGGGCTGTAAAACAATATAACATGCGAATGGATGAGGTGGGTGAGCATAGAAAACTTCAATTATAAGAACTTGAGGAAATTCGAAGAGAAGCATATGAGAGTACTAAAATCTACAAGGAAAAAACAAAGAATTTTCATGATCAAATGATTTCCCGAAAGAATTTTTCTGTAGGTCAAAAAGTACTACTTTATCATTCTCGATTGAAGTGTTCTCTGGAAAACTACAATCACGGTGGATTGGTCCTTTTGTTATCACTAACATATTTTCCCATGGTGCAGTTGAGATCGCAAGTCTTGAAACCGGTAAGAACTTCAAAGTCAATGGTCATCGCTTGAAACCTTTTTATGAAGGATTTCAAGTATGTAATATTGAAGAAACCAGTTTAACTCACCCCGAGTATTGCGATTAATTACAGGAACGTCTAGCCAAAGTCGTTAAAGAAAGGCGCTTCGTGGGAGGTAACCCATGTCAAAAAAAATTAATTTTGTTTTGTTTTGTTTTAGTTTTGTTTTGATTTTAGTTTTGTTTTGATTCTTTCTTGTGGATTAGCTGCAGCAAGGATACATATCATCAGATGACACTCTCTAGTGCTTAAGGGGAGAACTCCAAATACTAGGGAAGTACCAATATTTCCTTTCTCTTATTCTCTAATGTTCCTTGTGTTGTTAATTCCTCTTTAATTGTGTTGAATTAGGAACAGTGAGGACACTGTTCAAGCTAAGTGTGGGGGAGAGGATAATAAAATATAAAGAATAGAGAACTGACTTATACTCTGAATGTTTGTCCTTAAGCAATTTTAAGCCAATTTTTTTCAAAATTATCATGAAATCTGGAGATTGTACTAAATGTTATAATAAGCATCTACAAAATGTGAAATTGACTTGTTCAAATGCTTTACTCACCTACTGTTGTGATTAGAATACTTGGTTAAAATTAAGTAGTGAAATCTTTAAGAAACAAATTTACCTTGTATTTAGCTTTAGAATTGGAAGTCTAAGAGTAAGTCGAGTCCCTAAGTGAAAAATAAACAAGTTTACTTCTAGGTTATATTAGCAACTGTATACTCTTTGAAGTTAATCTAAAAAAAAAAAAAAAATTCAAGCATAGCCATTACTCCAATAATTCAAATAATTGAGTTAAGAGTATTCAAACTTAAATGTTAGAGTGAGGAAGAGTCCGTAGGGGTATCTCAAAACCCAGTCACTTGAGTGACGAGATCGGGATGTGCCGACTCAATGAACTCACTATAACGATAAGGGCAAAAAAGGCAAAAGTTCATGAAAAGAAGCGGGCAAAAACCCATCAAAATAGATGCTTGATTAAATTAAAAGAACAATGAATGGAAACATTCATTGAATTAAACAAGACTTATAATAGAAAGGGAGAAAATCTATGGAAAGAGTTGATACTATATGCTTTTACTTTATGTTGCAAGGATTATATACTTGATAATATCCAATGAAGTTTAATTGGGTGTTTTTCCTTAGTGGATTAAGTATTTACTTTTGGAATAAAAATTCTTTTGCTAAACATGAGGAATAAAGTTTGTTTTGTTTAGATTAGCTATTAAATTTTGTCCATGGTAATTTGATCACATGAAACCACTTTGGTTGAAGTAGTAGACATTAAAATTACAAATGAACAGATGCTTGGAATGATGAAAAGAAATTTTTGTATAATCTATGATGGATTTCTCAATTGATTTGATTCATTTGCTTGAGGACAAGCAAGAGTTTAAGTGTGGGGGAATTTGATAGAGCCATTTTATACTCAATCATTATAGTATGAAGTGTGTTAATTTATTATAGATTTTATAGAAATCATAAGGAAATGGTACTTAATTCTATTATGGTGATAAATCAGGTTAAATGGAGTCAAGGGTGCTAATTCAAGTAAATTAGAGAAGTCATCTACAACTTGGATCAAAGACAAGGATTTACACCGCCGGAGGAAAGTACATGGGTGTGTAGTTGAAGTACACGACCGTGTACTTAGTTTTGAAGCCACAGGAAACTACACGGTTGAAGTATACGACCGTGTATCTGTCTTGAAGAATCCACGGGAAAATACACGGTTGAAGTACACAACCGTATATCTGTCTAGAAGGAGGCACGGTTTTAGACATGGCCATGGAGGAAACCGTGCTACACACTGCATGGGAAGGAGAGAGACACGGCTTGTGACACGGCCGTAGTGGAAGCCGTAGTGGAAGTTGAAATGGAAGACGTGCCAAGGATGAGAAATTGTGGAACATCAACCAGAGGATGGCACGGCTTGAGATCTGGCCGTGGTTGAAGCCGTAGTACACACTGATCACGGATGAAGACTTGTAGATTACCCACAAAGGAAGGCACGGCTTGACCCACGGCCGTGTTGTAGGGCGTGCCAGGTGGACGATTATTTTCTTCTCGAGATTTACTTGAAAAAGGAAAGATATTTTCGTATCTTGCTAGCAAAAGATCACCTACCATTCCTTTAACAATATAAATAGAACTAACCCTAGAGGGTTAGGGTAATCTTGAATCATCTTAGAGACAAGAAGGAAGGAAGAAGGCAGAGCAAGAAGACCAGGAGCTGAGGCTTGTTATGTTTTTACTTTTAATTTTCGTTTTTACGATGAACATGTGTAGCTAAGTTGTTTTTCTAGCCAAAGGGTCATAGAAGTTTGATTCTCCACGAATTGTGAGATCTAATTGATTTGTATTTAATCTATTCTTTGTTTTTGGATATTCATATATCTTCTGAACGTCTTGTCATTATTATTTTTGTTGATTGGTATGAATTAGAGCTCTTCTACTCAATTGGCAAGTTAATATATTGTCAACTAGCACATCAAATCCGTAATTGTTTGATAGTTCTAGTCTCAGTGACACAATAACATGTTTGGTTATAAAATAGATGATCGAATTCATGTTATGGAGATGTATGATCATGTTTAAATAGGTTATCTTATAATCTACTGACATGAATTGGTAGTCTCTCTTGTTTTTAATGCTATTGATAGATTAAATCCTAAGAGCTTATTTAGGGTTGTCTAATCGATAAGAGAAGTAATCAAAGAGCTTGTTTTGGTTATCGAAGAAGTACAGAGAGATAGGTTATTAGTGCTTGTTAATAACCATAACCAGTTTATCTAGAAATAAGAATAGAAAACATTTGCATCAATGATCAATTCCTAGAATTAAACTTTCTTGATTCCTTTAGCTAGGCTTTTATCAATATTCGATTTTAATATCTTGTTTCAATATTATTTTGATTAACAAACAAAACCCCCATTTTTCTTTTCCTCTTTATTCACTTTGAATAGAAATATATTTAACCAATCCCTATGGATACGACCCTACTCACTACTATATGCAAATCATATCATTATCTAGGAGTAGGTTTTTATTTTTGTTGGATTCGACACCCATCAATTACCTTATTAGGATCAATAGATATGTCATCCCTATTAATTACATGGCCCAAGAAGGTCACTTAGTCAAGCAAGAATGCAAACTTTTTTAATTTAGCATATAATTTTTCTATTGATACTTTATTTAACACTATCCCCAAATGTTGCTCATGTTCTTTTTTACTCCTAAAATATATCAAAATATCATCAATAAACACAACTATAAATCTATCTAGATAATTTTTTAATATCAGTTCATTAGATCCATGATTGTTACTAATGCACTAGTGAGTCCAAAGGGCATTACTAAGAACTCATAATGCCCATACCTAGTTTGAAAGGTGGTGTTCTGAATATCTTCCTCCTTGATCCTCAATTGATAATACCTAAGTCTCAGGTCAATTTTAGAGAAGACTTAAGCCCCTTATAGATGATTAAACAAATCATCTATCCTTAGAAGAGAGTAATTATTCTTAATGGTAATCCTATTCAACTCCTTATAATTAATACATGACCTCATACTGCCATCCTTCGTTTTCACAAGCAACGTCGGTGCACCTTAAGGAGAAATGCTATGTCGAATGAATTTCTTGTCCAATAACTCTTGCAACTACATCTTTAACCACCAACTCAGTAGGTTCCATACGATTTGAGGTTTTAGATATAGGAGTCGTACTAAGTAACAAGTCTATACAAACGGTCTTTGATCGTTGCCATCTGTAGTTTTAATATTTATAATACCTATTCCTAATTCAAACTATGTTGCAATAGGCAAGTGTACCTACCGTGGACGTATTATAGTGTTAAGTGCAGGGTCATTCCATAGAGAGAAGATTACTAATTACTAGTACTAGCTCTTTCCCTATTATCTAACCGTCAAATTGAGATGAAGTGTATTTAAAGACTAAAAATAGTTAACAATATAAAATTTTAACTAAAACTACTTTAACAACACAAGGGTTAATTCGATAACAAAGCAACCTAGATCTCATTATATACCTATGTTGTCACATAAATCATTAGAAGCTAAGGATTAACGTTTCTGAATTCTTAAACTGTTAAGTTCCAAGAAGCAAGATAATTACTTTCTCAAGTATATTAACTTATCTAATCCTAAATTTATCAATTAGGATCTCTCCTCAATCAATAGCAATCCAGAACCGCATGAAGCCTATGAACTCTATTTGAATGAATGTTCAACAGAAGATTTTCGATATTCTATCTCTAAAAACACGAGCAAAGCTCATCCAAAACATAGATCTGATCATAAAAGCGATTTCTCAATCAACTCAAATGATATTAAGCGTAAACTCATATTCCGGATATATGAATCTAAGATAAATATGAAGCACATGTAATGGAATAAAAGAACATCAATAAAACTTCATTTAAATCATATCTTCATCATATGACAAAATAGTTCTAATGAGATCTAGGTCTACAGTTTACTCTTCCATAAATCTAAAAATGAAAGAATAAATACATGAAGAGAAACTAGAGTTCATGATTACAACCCGGATAGAGTGAATCTTGAATGCCTTGCTTGAATCTCCTTAGATTGTTGGGTAGAAAACTAATGAAAAAATATGAAAATGAAGAGAAAATGAAGTATAAAACCCTAGCTCTACCGCTCCCCCCTTTCTCATATGTATACATGTATATATATAGGTGCTAGGGTTGGAGGAGAGAGAAAAAAAAGTCAGAGAAAGTAAGTCGTGGCTCCATACGCCCCTCCCCATGCCCCGTGGCAAGGGGCGTAGTGCTCTTGGGTCATCCTTTGAAGCTGGCACGCCCCCATATCAGGGGCGTGTTAGCTTTGTCTTTCACTTCTGGTCCCATACGCTCCCTACCACCCCCCATGGCAAGGGGTGTGGTAGCTTCTTTTCTTGATTTCTCTTCCATACGCCCTTGATATGGGGTGTGGTTGTGGTCTGTTGTTCATATGCCCCTGATATAAGGGCGTGGCAAATAGGGGAGATGCTCTTCTTCCTTTCTCTTTATTGTTTTCTTCTCAATTTCTTTCAATGATCTTCATTACACCTAAAAGCAACATATTCCTTGATTAAGCATCAATTTCGAATGATTTTTTATTAATTATCAACTTAAAAGAGCTCAAAATCTTCCTAGAATTTAGAGTTTTATGGCGATTATTAGTCTTCCTTGTTGGAGGTAAACCTGGCAAATCCTTTGGGAAAGCTTCTAAAAAGCCTCTCACTAGAAGTACTTGATCAATCTTCATTATGTCACCAAATTCAACTGCCACTAAGGCTATCATATCTTTGACCTACAATTTATACATTGGCAAGCTTATAGGTCTCTTTGCTTCTAACTTGAAACAAAAAGGTTCTTCTCTTGGTGGATTGAAATAGATTACCATACTATGAAAGTCAATGGTTTGATGGTGTTTAAACAACAAATTGACTTCCAAAATCACATCAAAATCTATCACATTCAAAACCAAAAGTACAAGCAAAACTCTACCCTCCACTTCAATGCTAACATTTCTCTATATTTGATTCAAGACTCTACCCACTTCCATAGGTGTACTTAAACTCTAAGCACCATTTAACATCTTAGCATGAACATTGCAAACATGCAAAAATGCATTAGGCATACACAAATGTATGGTACTAAATCAAATAGATCATCAACACTAATAGAGTGTTTAAGTAATGTACCTACTAAAGTATCCATGTGTGGTGTATCTTGGTGTTACAATGTAAATACACAAGTCGATGCTCTTTATCTTGATTATCCTACTTGAGATCTACCCACATAAGTTGTAGCTTAAGGTCTTCTTATTTATGCAGGAGTAATAAAAAGTGAGGGGATTTGATTTCTTATACACATCTTGCTGTTGTGACCTATCTTTTCACATGAGAAGCAAGCACCCTCTAGCTACTTACACTTACTTAGCTCATGTTGCCTAAAATACTAGGTACATATGCAAATAAATCCCATCAAGGGAGCTTTATTTTGAGAAGAGGGAGCTGTTGTGACCATAGATCTAATCTAGAAATTCTAAAGCTTCTTACCCTTCTCCTATATACCAATGCCTTGAGCAGGCCTCTTACTTAGTATTACTTGTGTCCCTTGATTTGCTATCTTATTGGCTCTCTTATGACTTTACTTTAGGAATTTGGCCTTGTTAACTACATCAAAGTACGTGTTCAACTAAAATGTTCCCACTTCATGCTATAGAGTGGGCTTTAAACCCAACACAAATTTATGAGACTTGGATCTCTCGTTTGCTCTAAAGGCTGCTAGCATGAAATTTATTAGGTGGTTTAACTTTATGATGTGGCTAATTCCAATTTCAGAATCAAGCAATCACAAACCAAGTTGTAAATTATGATGTACCTAATTCCAATTTCATAATCAAGCAATCACAAACCAAGTTAATGATTCAAAACAAACAATTCCAATAATCAAACAAATAACAATAACAAGATAAAAACCTTAAACATTTACTAAATATGATACACTAGTAAGAGAATAGTCTTAGCACGGTCTTATTGATATGACGCACAACAATTTCGATATCGTCACTCGCCACAATCCAATAATTGATAAGAGTATAAGAAGAATGAGAGCAAATTGAAAATTTTGTATTTCTCAAATATCCAAATTCTATCCCTCTTTCTATTCCCAAAAGTATATAAAGGAAGCAAGGTTCTATTACAAGGAAAATTGGTTTAAAACAACACAACATAACCGGCCTAAAGTGTAAGTCGTCAGTATTAAGGAAGGCTAGGCTGCTAGCCTTGAAGTTCTACACTGCCGGCTCTATGCACCACCTTCCTTGAAGTTCTACACAACCAGCTTTTATGGCTGGCCTTCCACCTTGCATAGTTATATCTTCAAAAGAAAGTCGCCCACCTTTAAGTTCCATGCTTGCTTAAGTCAACACTTCTTATCCTGAAACAATGATAGATGCATCTATAGTTGAGATGATTTGATTCCCATCATCTCCTTGGGCTTATGGAAGATTTTCCCTCAAATTTGAAGATTCTTCTATTTTAGGTGAAAATTTCTATGATTTCTTGTAAGGAAACCAATCATTGCGGTAATGAATCCAAACCAAGTCACCTAGATTGAAAATCTTGGTTCGCCTATGTTTGTTGCCCTAAAGTCGTGGCTACTCTAGAATCTTCTTAAGATGTTCAAAAGCCTTTTGATGAAGCTTCTAAATCTCTTAAGACTATTCCACTCTACTCAAGTTTTCTTCCAGTTCCTTCCACCCAACAAATAAAGACTTCTTTTTAGTGGTTTTATTGATTTGTCTCTAGGCTTCTTGCACCTCAACCGGTGACATAAGATTAAAAATAATTTGCTCATCATCTTTCTAAAACACATAGGTATTCCTTAACCCATCATGCAATACTCTTTTGTCAAATAACCATGGTCTACCAAGTAGCATATGTGATGTGCACATAGGAAGAATATCACAATCTCATCATGGTACTTCTCTCCTATGTTGAATAGAACCTTAGCCCTTTATGTCACATGCAGATTGCCTTGGTCACTAAACCAATGCAGTTTATATGGCTTAGGGTATAGGTTAGTGACTAATTTGAATTTATTAACTAGAGAAGTAGCCACTACATTAGTGCAACTACCACCATCAATAATAAGAGCGCAAAGGTTACCTTAGACCCTACAGGAAATATGGAATAGGTTCTCCCTCTATTCTTCCTCATTAGTAGGAAAAGTAGCCATCACCTTACACAAAACATTGATAGCAAAATACTAATCATTACCTTTATCTTCATGTGTCTTAACATCTACATCCCCATAACACTTATCGAGCACTATTGACAAATCCATTGGCTCATGCATCTCTTCTTCATCATCTTTACTCTCCACCTCCACAGTGATCATTAGCCTTTTTTTTGGACATTGAGTAGCCATATGTCCAAATCCTAAACATTTGAAGCATTGGATTTGACGAGTCTTTCCACCTAATGACCTAACTACTATCTGCTTAATGACAACCTTAACAACTGCTTTCCCTTTTCTAGAGAATTCTTTCTCCCCTCCAACGTTAGTACTTGTTGCATTCTCTTCCTCATCCTTTTCAAATCCCCCCTTATCAACATGTTTACTATTTAACCCATATAGTTTAGTAAAGGATCTATACTTATTACTCGTTATTTCATAAGGATTAGAATGTCTCTGTCTCTCAACTTTCAAAGTTAACTAGATAACCTCATCAAGTATGTCATATTGCTACAACTCCACAATACATGCAATCTCATGGTTCAGGCCTAACATAAATCGTGCTATCATCTATTTAGGAGGTTAAATGGCCCCACATCAAATCAAAAGTGTCTTAAACTCTTGGACATACTCATCCACGATTTTACCTCCCCGTCTCAATGTTTAGAGGCACATGAATAGCTCTTGTCTATGATGCTCTAGTATAAACCTCTTCCTCATAACCCATTTCATCTTCTACCAAGTACGCATTTCAGCATCTCCATCTCTCCTCCTACTAGCTACAATGTTCTTCCACCATAAGGTGGCATACCTTGTAAACTGAATTGCTTCCAAATGTACTTGAGTGTTGTCATTGGTCTCATAACACTCAAAAAGTCCTTCCACCTTATCTTTCCAATCAAGATAATACTCTACAAATCCTCTTCTAGCAAATGAAGGCATTTGTAATTTCACATATTCCAAACTCCTAGGTGGCCTAAACTTACGGTTAAGATAGAATTCCTCCTTAAAGTTATCATCCCTTTCTTTTCGATAAGCATGATAATCTACTCTAACTCGCTTGCCTCTATTTTCTCCAATTCCTCCTTCCCTACGTACATCATCAATGGCTACATAAAGGTAGGAGTGCTTGGGGATTTCCCCCACTGTCTGTTAGGTTAATGCTTTTGGATCGACCCCTGTTTCTAGATTAGCAACAATAGTTTTTTTAGGTCTTGAAAACCGCTCTTCCAAATGTCTCCTACCACCTTACAACACGACGTCCTTGCCCTTTCCCTCCCCCAAAATTGACTACTAGCTTCATTTAAATTTCCTCCATTCACACTACCATTCGACATGGTTCACTAAATTACAATTTGAACACAAAAAATTTCCCCAAATCACTATCACACACACACACACCATAACACAACCCTAATGTCAACCCTTTGGGTTCAATTCCAATTAAAATTTCCCAATAAACCCTACAGAAAGATTCATAAATAAACAAAAAATTCCCTCAATCTCCAAATTATAATCACACAAATTTTTGCACAAACTCCAACTCTTTAACCCTTCACTCAATCCCAAAATTCAAAAATCACAAAAACCCTATGGTTGAATTTTAAATTTTCCCAATTCCAATATTCAATTAATCAAAAACACAAATCATAAAACAATCTTATATTCAATTCATAATCACATCAATGATGAAGTTAAACAACATAAACCCTAATTGTAAATTTAAAAAAATCAAACTTCCACATTGCAATCCCTTCTCTAAACCCAATGCTCTGTACTAAATTATGATGTGTTTTAATTCCAATTTCAGAATCTAGAAATGCAAACCAAGTTGCAAATTATGATGTCCCTTTAATTCCAATTTCAGAATCAAGCAATTGCAAATAAGCAAATTTGTTTTGGGCAACAAAAAATTTCCCGATAACAAATAAATAACAATAAAAAGATAAAAACCCTAAAAACTTACTAGATATGATGCACTAGCAAAAAAATAGTCCTAATTGGTCTTGTTGATATGTCACACAACAATTTCGATATGGTTACTTGCTTCAATCCAAAAATTTGATAAGAGTACAAAAAGAATGGTAAACAAAATTCAAACTTTTGTCTTTCTCAAATATCTAAATTTTTATCCCTCTTTCTATTCCTAAAAATTATATAAAGGAAGCAAAGTTCCAAATTCGAGGAAAATTGGTTTGAAACAAACAACATAACTGGCCTAAAGTGTAAGCTACCAAAGTTGGGGAAGGGGTAGGTATTGACCCTTTAAGTTTTACACCACTGGCCTTGTTATGGTCAGCCTTCCACCTTGCATAGTCAATCTTTTAAAAGAAAGTTGCTTGCCCTTTTTTTTAAATTCCATGTTTGCTTGAATCATCACTTGTTTTCCTGAAAAAAATGATAGATGCATTTGTGGGTTTAGTGATGTGATTCCCTTTACTCTACCTCATACTCTGCAACTAATTGGGGCCCCCAGTGGCCCAAATGTAGTAGGCTACCTAATCTTAAACTGGAATGCTACTTGGGAAGTATTTATCATTTAAAAAAATTGTTTAATTCTCTCCCAAGTAATAAGTTCCATAGTTAACCTTAGTATAAATTTGATTTTCCCTTCTAAAGTGGGACCTCTCAACAAAATAAATGGCAAAACCCCTTCTTCTCCTTAGGAACCCCATTGCCCCAAAGGATTTCTCTAATTTTTCCCGCCCATTGCTTAGCATCCAATGGGTTATTCAAATTTTAACCCAAAAACCCTCACTAGTTA
>JBBMOL010003112.1:0-18388 GCA_037954665.1 Laguncularia racemosa | reverse complement strand
CAAAATTCACTACAACATTGTAACACAAATATATTGCGGCAGTTGTCACTCGCAAATATTGTCGATTACAAACATAGCTACTACAAAATCATCGCTACAAATGTTGTCAACGTTGTTGCTGCCATCGCGATGAAAATGTCACGGCCACAATTTAATCACTCAGTATTGTCACAATGTAAATGTTCTGTCGTTACTCAAACAAAGTAGCTGCAATTACCACTATCAACAAATGTTGTCGTTGCAAATATGTCACTACAACATTCTAACGACAAAATTTGCGGCAGTTGTCACGCAAATATTGTCGTTACAAACATGCGCTCACAAAATCATCGCTACAAATGTTGTCAACGTTGTTGCTGCCATCGCGATGAAAATGTCACGGCCACAATTTTAATCACTCTATGTATTGTACTATAAATGTCCTTGTCGTTACTCAAACAAAGTAGCTGCAATTACCACTACAACAAATGTTGTCGTTGCAAATATTGTCACACACAAACATTGTAACACAAATACATTGCGGCAGTTGTCACCGCAAATATGTCGTTACAAACATAGTCTTACAAAATCATCGCTACAAATGTGTCAACGTTGTTGCTGCCATCGCGATGAAAATGTCACGGCCACAATTTAATCACTCATGTATGTCACTTAAATTGTCCTTGTCGTTACACAAACAAAGTAGCGCAATTATACCACTACAACAAATGTCTGTCGTTCAAATATGTCACTACAAACATTTAACACAAAATCATTGCGGCAGTTGTCACCTGCAATATTTCGTTACAAACATAGCTACTACAAATCATCGCTACAAATGTTGTCAACGTTGTTGCTGCCATCGCGATGAAAATGTCACGGCCACAATTTTTAATCACTCTATGTATTGTCACTATAAATGTCCTTGTCGTTACTCAAACAAAGTAGCTGCAATTACCACTACAACAAATTTGTCGTTGCAAATATTGTCACTACAAACATGTAACACAAATATCATTGCGCAGTTGTCCCGCAAATATTGTCGTTACAAACATAGCTACACAAAATCATCGCTACAAATGTTGTCAACTTGTTGCTGCCATCGCGAAAAATGTCACGCCACAATTTTAATCACTCATGATTGTAACTATAAATTTCTTGTCGTACTCAAACAAAGTAGCTGCAATTACCTACAAACAAATGTTCGTTGCAAATATTGTCACTACAAACATTTAACGACAAATATCTTGCGGCAGTTGTCACCCGCAAATATTGTCGTTAACAAACATAGCTACTACAAAATCACGCTACAAATGTTGTCAACGTTGTATGCTGCCATCGCAGAAAATGTCACGGCCACAATTTTAAATCACCTTGATTGTAACTATAAATGTTCTTGTCTTACTCAACAAAGTAGCTGCAATTACCACACAAACAAATGTTGTCGTTGCAAATAATTATACAAACAAATGTAACACAAATATCATGCGAAGTTCACCGCCAAATATTGGATTACAACGCAATTCTACAAACATCATCGCTACAAATGTGTCAAGTTGTTGCTGCACATCGCGATGAAAATGTCACGGCCAAATATTATTTAACAAATCATGTCATTGTCACTATAAATTTCATGTCGTTACCAAAAGTAACGTTAGCTGAATTACCACTAACATTTTGTTGCAAATATTGTCATCTAAACATTAACCAAAAATTGCGGCATTGTCACCCAAATTTCTTACAAACATACTTACAAAATCACGCTACAAATGTTGTCAACTGTTGCTGCCATCCATGAAAATGTGCCAAATTTTATCACCATGAATGTAACTAAATGTCCTTTCGTACTCAAACAAGTCTGCATTACCAACAAACAAATGTGTCGTGCAAATTTGTCATACAAACATTGTAACACAAATATCATTGCGGAGTTGTCACCGCAAATATTGTCGTTACAAACATAGCTACAAAACATCATCGCTACAAATGTTGTCAACGTTGTTGCTGCCATCGCGTGAATGAGAAATTACACGTCCTACAATTTTAACACTTGCTTTCGTTACATAAAATGTCTTGCTCGTAACTCACAACAATGTCTGCAATTTACCACTACAACAAATTGTCGGCAAATATTGCAGTTCACAGCAATATGTGACAAAATACCTGCGGAAGTTTCACCTCAAATATTGTGTTACAAACTGTCTCTCACAAAATCATCGCACAAATTTTAACACTTGTTGCTGCCATCGTGATAAATGTCACGTCCACAATATCACTCATTACATTAACTATAAATGTTTGTCGTTAATCAAAAAAGCATGCAATTACCACTACAACAAATTGTCGTGCAAATATTTCACTACAAACATTAACCACAAAATCATCGAGTTTCAAGCTGCAAATTGTTCGTTCCAAACAGCGTAAAATGAGCCGCTAAAATGTTGTCAACTTGTTCCTGCCGGTCTCACATGAAAATGTCAGCCTACAAATTTTAATCACCTATGAAATTGTCACTAAAATGTCTTGTCGTTACCAAACAAAGTAGCTGCAATTACCACACAACAATTGTCGTTCAAATATTGTCACTATCAACAATTGTAACACAAATATCTTGCGGAGTTGTCACGGCAAATATTGTCTACAACATAGCTCACAAAATCATCGCTACAAATGTTGTCAACGTTGTGCCTGCTTCATCGCGATAAATGTCACGCCACAATTTAAACACTATATTGCAATATGTCCTGTACTTCTACAAATAGCTCAATTACCACTAACACAAATGTTGTTCAAATTTGTCCTACGCAATCGAGAAAATCATTCGCCATTTATCACTCAAATATTGTCGTTACAAACATAGCGTCTACAAACATCAGTCGCAAAAGTGACAACGTGTTTGCTTGCAAATAATGTCACCACAATTTTAATCACATCTAGTATTGTAACTAAAATTTGCGTTACAAACAAAGTAGCTGCAATTACACTACAACAAATGTTGTCTTGCAATCATCACTAAAAATTACCAAAATATCATGCAGTTGTCACTCAAATATTGTCGTTACAAACATAGCTACTACAATACCACGCACAAATGTTGTCAGTTGTTTGCTCCATGAAAATGTCACGGCCACAAATTTTAATCCGCAGTTGTCCGCTGTCGTTACTCAAACAAAGTAGCTGCAATTACCACTACAACAAATGTTGTCGTTGCAAATATTGTCACTACAAACATTGTAACGACAAATATCATGCGGCAGTTGTCACCGCAAATATTGTCGTTACAAACATAGCTACTACAAACATCATCGCTACAAATGTTGTCAACGTTGTTGCTGCCATCGCGATGAAAATGTCACGGCCACATATTTAATCACTCTATGTATTGTAACTATAAATGTCCTTGTCGTTACTCAAACAAAGTAGCTGCAATTACCACTACAACAAATGTTGTCGTTGCAAATATTGTCACTACAAACATTGTAACCACAAATATCATTGCGGAAGTTGTCACCGCAAATATTGTCGTTACAAACATAGCTACTACAAAATCATCCTACAAATGTTGTCAACGTTGTTGCTGCCATCGCGATGAAAATGTCACGGCCACAATTTTAATCACTCTATGTATTGTCACTATAAATGTCCTTGTCGTTACTCAAACAAAGTAGCTGCAATTACCACTACAACAAATGTTGTCGTTGCAAATATGTCACTACAAACATTGTAACGACAAATATCATTGCGGCAGTTGTCACCGCAAATATTGTCGTTACAAACATAGCTCTACAAAATCACTGCTACAAATGTTGTCAACGTTGTTGCTGTCCATCGCGATGAAAATGTCACGGCCACAATTTTAATCACTCTATGTATTGTCACTATAAATTCCATGTCGTTACTCAAACAAAGTACTGCAATTACCACTACAACAAATGTTGTCGTTGCAAATATGTCACTACAACATTTAACACAAAATCATTGCGGCATTGTCACCGCAAAATTGTCGTTACAACATAGCTCTACAAAATCATCGCTAAAATGTTCAACGTTGTTGCTGCATCGCGATGAAAATGCACGCCACAATTTTAATCACTCTTGATTGTACTATAAATGTCTTGTCGTTACTCAAACAAGTAGCTGCAATACCACTACAACAAATGTTGTCGTTGCAAATATTGTCACTACAAACATTGTAACACAAATATCATTGCGAGTTGTCACCGCAAAATGTCGTTACAAACTAGCTACTACAACATCATCGCTACAATGTTGTCAACGTTGTTGCTGCCATCGCATGAAAATGTCACGCCACAATTTTAATCACTCTATGTATTGTCACATAAATGTCCTTGTCGTTACTCAACAAGTAGCTGCAATACCACTACAACAAATGTTGTCGTTGCAAATATTGTCACTACAAACATTGTAACCACAATATCATTGCGGAGTTGTCACCGCAAATATGTCGTTACAAACATAGCTCTACAAACTCATCGTACAAATGTTGTCAACGTTGTTGCTGCCATCGCGATGAAAATGTCACGGCCACAATTTTAATCACTCTTGTATTGTCACTATAAATGCCTTGTCGTTACTCAAACAAAGTAGCTGCAATTACCACTACAACAAATGTTGTCGTTGCAAATATTGTCACTACAAACATTGTAACACAAATATCATTGCGGCAGTTGTCACCGCAAATATTGTCGTTACAAACATAGCTACTACAAAATCATCGCTACAAATGTTGTCAACGTTGTTGCTGCCATCGCGATGAAAATGTCACGGCCACAATTTTAATCACTCTATGATTGTACTAAAATGTCCTGTCGTTACTCAAACAAAGTAGCTGCAATTACCACTACAACAAATGTTGTCGTTGCAAATATTGTCACTACAAACATTTAACACAAATATCATTGCGGAGTTGTCACCGCAAATATGTCGTTACAAACATAGCTGCTACAAATATCATCGCTACAAATGTTGTCAACGTTGTTGCTGCCATCGCGATGAAAATGTCACGGCCACAATTTTAATCACTCTATGTATTGTCACTATAAATGTCCTGTCGTTACTCAAACAAAGTAGCTGCAATTACCACTACAACAAATGTGTCGTTGCAAATATTGTCACTACAAACATTGTAACACAAATATCATTGCGGCAGTTGTCACCGCAAATATTGCGTTACAAACATAGCTCTACAAAATCATCGCTACAAATGTTGTCAACGTGTTGCTGCCATCGCGATGAAAATGTCACGGCCACAATTTTAATCACTCTATGTATTGTACTATAAATGTCCTGTCGTTACTCAAACAAAGTAGCTGCAATTACCACTACAACAAATGTTGTCGTTGCAAATATTGTCACTAAAACATTGTAACGACAAATCATTGCGGCAGTTGTCACCGCAAATATTGTCGTTACAAACATAGCTGCTACAAATATCATCGCTACAATGTTGTCAACGTTGTTGCTGCCATCGCGATGAAAATGTCACGGCCACAATTTTAATCACTCTATGTATTGTCACTATAAATGTCCATGTCGTTACTCAAACAAAGTAGCTGCAATTACCACTACAACAAATGTTGTCGTTGCAAATATTGTCACTACAACATTTAACGACAAAACATTGCGGCAGTTGTCACCGCAAATATTGTCGTTACAAACATAGCTGCTACAAATATCATCGCTACAAATGTTGTCAACGTTGTTGCTGCCATCGCGATGAAAATGTCACGGCCACAATTTTAATCACTCTATGATTGTACTATAAATGTCCATGTCGTTACTCAAACAAGTAGCTGCAATTACCACTACAACAAATGTTGTCGTTGCAAATATTGTCACTACAACATTTAACACAAATATCTTGCGGCAGTTGTCACCGCAAATATGTCGTTACAAACATAGCTACTACAAAATCATCGCTACAATGTTGTCAACGTTTTGCTGCCATCGCGATGAAAATGTCACGGCCACAATTTTAATCACTCTATGTATTGTCACTATAAATGTCCTTGTCGTTACTCAAACAAAGTAGCTGCAATTACCACTACAACAAATGTTTCGTTGCAAAATTGTCACTACAAACATTGTAACGACAAATATCATTGCGGCAGTTGTCACCGCAAAATTGTCGTTACAAACATAGCTACTACAAAATCATCGCTACAAATGTTGTCAACGTTGTTGCTGCCATCGCGATGAAAATGTCACGGCCACAATTTAATCACTCTATGATTGTACATAAATGTCCTTGTCGTTACTCAAACAAAGTAGCTGCAATTACCACTACAACAAATGTTGTCGTTGCAAATATTGTCAGTACAAACATTGTAACCACAAATATCTTGCGGCAGTTGTCACCGCAAATACTGTCGTTACAAACATAGCTACTACAAATATCATCGCTACAAATGCTGGCAACGTTGTTGCTGCCATCGCGATGAAAATGTCACGGCCACAATTTTAATCACTCTATGTATTGTCACTAAAAATGTCCTTGTCATTACTCAAACAAAGCAGCTGCAATTACCACTACAACAAATGTTGTCATTGCAAATATTGTCACTACAAACATTCTAACGACAAATATCATTGCGGCAGTTGTCACCGCAAATATGTCGTTACAAACAATAGCTGCTACAAATATCATCGCTACAAATGTTGTCAACGTTGTTGCTGCCATCGCGATGAAAATGTCACGGCCACAATTTTAATCACTCTATGTATTGTAACTATAAATGTCCTTGTCGTTACTCAAACAAAGTAGCAGCAATTACCACTACAACAAATGTTGTCGTTGCAAATATTGTCACACAAACATGTACACAAATATCATGCGCAAATTGTCACCGCAAATATTGTCTTACAAACATAGCTACTAAAACAATCATCGTACAATGTTGCACGTTGTGCTGCATCGACGATGAAATCACGCCAATTTTAATCACTCTATGATTGTCACTAAAATGTCTATTTACTACAAACAAAGTGCTGCAATACGACTACAACAATGTGCGTTGCAAAAATTGTCACTACAAACATTGTAACCAAAATATCATTGCGAGTTCACACAGCAAATATGTCGTTACAACATAGCTGCTACAAATATCACGCACAAATGTTGTCAAATTTGTTGTGCCATGATGAAAATGTCAGCCACAATAAATCACTATATTGCACAAAAATTGTCTTGTGTTACTCAAACAAGTAGCTGCAATTACCACAACAAATGTGTCGTTGCAAATTTGCACTACAAACATTGTTAACCACAAAACTGCGGCATTGTCACCGCAAATATTGTGTCAACATAGCAGCACAAAATCACGCACAAATTTTCAACGTTGTTGCTGCCAATCGACCTGAAAATGTCACGGCAAATTACACTCAGATAATATAATGTCTGTCGTTACTCAAACAAAGTACGCAATTACCACTACAACAAATGTTGTCGTTGCAAAATTTCACTACAAACATTTACACAAATTTGCGGATTGTCACCGCATAATATTGTCGTTACAAACATAGCTCTACAAAATCATTCGCATAAAATGTGTCAATTGTTATGCTGCATCGCATGAAAATGTATCGCCGAGCAATATCACTCAAGCATTGTACTAAAAATGTCTGTCGTACTCAACAAGCAGCTGCAATTTCCTACAAACAAATGTTGACAATTGCAAATAGTTCTACAAAGCTTTAACCAAAATCATGAAAGTTGCCATACTCAAATATTGTCGTTAAAAATGCACTACAAATATCATGCAGTAAATCAATCAAAGTGTGCTTGCCATCGCATAAATGTCCGTGCCAAATTTTAACACTCATATTGTACATAAATGTCCTTGTCGTACTCAAACAAGGCTGCAATTTACCTACTACAAACATATTGTCTTCAAATATCCTACAAATTGTAACGTCATATCATTGCGGCAGTTGAAATCACGCCACAATTTAATATTCTCATTCAAACATAAATCCTTCATTCATCAAACAAAGTTGTACCACGTCAATGTTGTTGCAAATATGCAGAAAATGTACACGCCACAATTATTAATCACTCATGTTGTACACAAATATGTACACTGTCTTAAAAAAGTAGCTACAATCTTACAACAAAGTTGTGTGCTTGCATCACAAAATTCTACGCCAAATTTTATCACTTGTCATTGTCAATATGTCGTTCACTTACTAAACAAAGACTCAATTACCACAAATCAAATGTTTGTTGCAATATTGCATCACACATTGTAAAAAATGCACTCCAATTATCACGCAATATTCTTACAAAATGTCCTGCGTTAAACAAATACTGCAATACAATTTCACAATGTTGTCGCTTGCAATGCATGAAAAGTCACGGCCACAATTTAATCACTAGATTGTACTATAAATTCTTGTCGTTACCAAACAAGTACTGCAATTACCACTACAACAAGTTTCGTTGCAAATATTACTACAATACCACAAAATCATGCGGTTCACGCAAATATGTCGTTACAAATACTCTAAAAACTCCTAAAGCAACTTTTCTCCATCCATGAAAATTCACCCACTTATCACTATTTTAAAATGCCTTCTACTCAAACAATCTCAATTACCTAAAAATTGTTTGCAATATGTCCTACAAACATTTCACAAATATCATTGCGGCAGTTGTCACCGCAAATATTGTCGTTACAAACATAGCTGCTACAAAATCATCGCTACAAATGTTGTCAACGTTGTTGCTGCCATCCGCGATGAAAATGTCACGGCCACAATTTTAATCACTCTATGTATTGTAACTATAAATGTCCTTGTCGTTACTCAAACAAAGTAGCTGCAATTACCACTACAACAAATGTTGTCGTTGCAAATATTGTCACTACAACATTTAACACAAATATCATTGCGGCAGTTGTCACCGCAAATATTGTCGTTACAAACATAGCTACTACAAACATCATCGCTACAAATGTTGTCAACGTTGTTGCTGCCATCGCGATGAAAATGTCACGGCCACAATTTTAATCACTCTATGTATTGTAACTATAAATGTCCTTGTCGTTACTCAAACAAAGTAGCTGCAATTACCACTACAACAAATGTTGTCGTTGCAAATATTGTCACTACAACATGTAACACAAATATCATTGCGCATTGTCACCGCAATATGTCGTTACAACAAGCTACTACAAACACACGCTACAAAGTTGTCACGTGTTGCTGCCATCCATGAAATGTCCGGCCACAATTTAATCACTCATATTGTACAAAATCCTTTCGTACCAAACAAATCTGCAATTACCACTACAACAAATTTGTCGTTGCAAATTGTCACTACAAACATTTACACAAAACATGCGCAGTTGTCACCGCAAATATTTCGTTACAACATAGCTCTACAAATCATCGCTACAAAGTGTCAACTTGTTGCTGCCATCGCGATGAAAATGCACGCCACAATTTAATCACTCTATGATTGTCACTATAAATGTCCTGTCTTACTCAAACAAAGTAGCTGCAATACCACTACAACAAATGTTGTCGTAAAATTGTTGCACATCAAGATGAAAATCACGATTGCCACATTTAATCTTTATGTAACTCATAAATGTTGTCATTACAACATCACAAAAGTCATGCAAATTTCATACACTATTGTCGTGCAAATATGTCACGTACAAAAAGACCACAATTAATACACATGTGTAATATAGTTCGTTACAAACAAATAGCTCAATTACTCACTAAAAAAGTTGTCGTTGCACATGATAAATTCAAGCTCAATTAAATCATCATGATTGCACTTACGCCAATGTCGATACTCAAACAAATATGCAATCCTACAACAAATATCTGCAAATTTCACTACAACATTGTAAGCAAAATACTTCGCATGTCACCCATATGCGTTACAAACATGAAAAATATCTCGCTAAAAATTCAAGTGCGACTCTCATCATAAATCCGCATAATTTAATCTTTATGTCATAAAATAGTCCATTACTACAAACAAAGTACTGCAAATATCACACAAAATTGTAACACAAACTTTACGCAAAATTTCGCATATTGTCGCAAACATGCTTACAAAACTCTACAAAATTGTCAACGTTGTTCTGCCATCGCGATGAAAATGTCACGGCCACAATTTTAATCCTCTATGTTGTCACTAAAATGTCCTTGTCGTTACTCAAACAAAGTACTGCAATTACCACTACAACAAATGTTGTCGTTGCAAATATTGTCACTACAAACATTGTACACAAAATTCTTGGATTGTCACCGCAAATATTGTCGTTACAAACATAACTACACATCATCTACAAATGATGTTCCAACGTTGATAGCCACGCATTAAATGCACCAAATTTAATACTCTATTTGTACTAAAAATGTCTGATTACCAACAAAGTAGCTGCAATTTCATACACAAATTGTCGTCAAAATTCATGCAATTGACCCAAATATCGTTAAATGTCAACCCAAATTGTCAACTAGCTCTCACATCGAAAAGCACAATTATCATTGTTGCCATAATGCATGAATGTACCACAAATTTAACCAAATGTTTTTGCAAATATTGTCACTACAAACATTGTAACGACAAATATCATGCGAGTTGTCACGCAAATATCGACAAAAGCTCACAAACATCTACAATTACGTGTCTGCTCGGATGAACGCACAATTTTATCACAACAAATGTTGTCGTTGCAAATATTGTCACTACAAACATTGTAACCACAAATATCATTGCGGCAGTTGTCACCGCAAATATTGTCGTTACAAACATAGCTACTACAAACATCATCGCTACAAATGTTGTCAACGTTGTTGCTGCCATCGCGATGAAAATGTCACGGCCACAATTTTAATCACTCTATGTATTGTAACTATAAATGTCCATGTCGTTACTCAAACAAAGTAGCTGCAATTACCACTACAACAAATGTTGTCGTTGCAAATATTGTCACTACAACATGTAACGACAAATATCATTGCGGCAGTTCACCGCAAATATTGTCGTTACAAACATAGCTACTACAAACATCATCGCTACAAATGTTGTCAACGTTGTTGCTGCCATCGCGATGAAAATGTCACGGCCACAATTTTAATCACTCTATGTATTGTAACTATAAATGTCCATGTCGTTACTCAAACAAAGTAGCTGCAATTACCACTACAACAAATGTTGTCGTTGCAAATATTGTCACTACAAACATTGTAACCACAAATATCTTTGCGGAAGTTGTCACCGCAAATATTGTCGTTACAAACATAGCTACTACAAACATCATCGCTACAAATGTTGTCAAACGTTGTTGCTGCCATCGCGATGAAAATGACACGGCCACAATTTTAATCACTCTATGTATTGTAACTATAAATGTCCTTGTCGTTACTCAAACAAAGTAGCTGCAATTACCACTACAACAAATGTTGTCGTTGCAAATATTGTCACTACAAACATTGTAACCACAAATATCATTGCGGCAGTTGTCACCGCAAATATTGTCGTTACAAACATAGCTGCTACAAATATCATCGCTACAAATGTGTCAACGTTGTTGCTGCCATCGCGATGAAAATGTCACGGCCACAATTTTAATCACTCTATGTATTGTCACTATAAATGTCCATGTCGTTACTCAAACAAAGTAGCTGCAATACCACTACAACAAATGTTGTCGTTGCAAATATTGTCACTACAAACATTGTAACCACAAATATCATTGCGGCAGTTGTCACCGCAAATATTGTCGTTACAAACATAGCTCTCTACAAATCATCGCACAATGTTGTCAACGTGTTGCTGCATCGATGAAAATTCACGCCACATTTAATCACTCTAGATTGTACATAAGCTGTCGTTACTCAAACAAATAGCTGCAATTACCACTACAACAAATGTTGTCGTGCAAATATTTCACACAAACATTGTAACACAAATATCTTGCGGAGTTGTCACCGCAATATTTCGTTACAAACATAGCTCTACAAAATCATCGCTACAAGTTGTCAGTTTTGCTGCCATCCGATGAAAATGTCACGGCCACAATTTAATCACTCTATATTGTAACAAATGTCCTGTCGTTATCAAAAAAGTAGCTGCAATACACTACAACAAATGTTGTCGTGCAAATATGTCACTACAAACATAACACAAAATCTTGCGGAGTGCACGCAATATGTCGTTACAACATAGCTCTACAAACATCATGCTAAAATGTTGTCAACTTGTTCTGCCACGATAATGCACGGCCACAATTAATCACTCTGATTGTACTTAAATGTCGTCTTACTCAAACAAGTAGCTGCAATTACCACTACAAAAATGTTGTCGTGCAAATGTCACTACAACATTTAACACAAAATCTTGCGGAGTTGTCACCGCAATATTGTCGTTACAAACAAGCTACAATATCGTACAATGTTGTCAGTGTTGCTGCCATCCGTGAAAATGCACGGCCACAATTTAACACCTATGATTGTACATAATGTCTTGTCGTTACTCAAACAAGTAGCTGCAATTACCACTAAACAAATGTTTCGTTGCAAATATTGTCACTACAAACATTGAACACAAATATCTTGCGAGTTCACCGCAAATATGTCGTACAAACAGCTCACAAACATGCTAAATTGTCAACGTTGTTGCTGCCATCCATGAAAATGCACGGCCACAATTTTAATCACTCTAGTATTTCACATAAATGTCCATGTCTTACTCAAACAAGTAGCTGCATACCACTACAACAAATGTTGTGTTGCAAATATGTCACTACAATTAACACAAAACATTGCGCAGTTGTCACGCAAATATTGCGTTACAACATACTCTACAAATCATCGCTACAAATGTTGTCAACGTTGTTGCTGCCATCGCGATGAAAATGTCACGGCCACAATTTTAATCACTCTATGTATTGTCACTAAAATGTCCTTGTCGTTACTCAAACAAAGTAGCTGCAATTACCACTACAACAAATGTTGTCGTTGCAAATATTGTCACTACAAACATTGTAACGACAAATATCATTGCGGCAGTTGTCACCGCAAATATTGTCGTTACAAACATAGCTGCTACAAATATCATCGCTACAAATGTTGTCAACGTTGTTGCTGCCATCGCGATGAAAATGTCACGGCCACAATTTTAATCACTCTATGTATTGTCACTATAAATGTCCATGTCGTTACTCAAACAAAGTAGCTGCAATTACCACTACAACAAATGTTGTCGTTGCAAATATTGTCACTACAACCATTCTAACGACAAACATCATTGCGGCAGTTGTCACCGCAAATATTGTCGTTACAAACATAGCTCTACAAAACATCATCGCTACAAATGTTGTCAACGTTGTTGCTGCCATCGCGATGAAAATGTCACGGCCACAATTTTAATCACTCTATGTATTGTCACTATAAATGTCCATGTCGTTACTCAAACAAAGTAGCTGCAATTACCACTACAACAAATGTTGTCGTTGCAAATATTGTCACTACAAACATTGTAACACAAAATCATTGCGGCAGTTGTCACCGCAAATATTGTCGTTACAAACATAGCTGCTACAAATATCATCGCTACAAATGTTGTCAACGTTGTTGCTGCCATCGCGATGAAAATGTCACGGCCACAATTTTAATCACTCTATGTATTGTCACTATAAATGTCCTTGTCGTTACTCAAACAAAGTAGCTGCAATTACCACTACAACAAATGTTGTCGTTGCAAATATTGTCACTACAAACATTGTAAACACAAATATCATTGCGGCAGTTGTCACCGCAAATATTGTCGTTACAAACATAGCTGCTACAAAATCATCGCTACAAATGTTGTCAACGTTGTTGCTGCCATCGCGATGAAAATGTCACGGCCACAATTTAATCACTCAAATGTATTGTCACTATAAATGTCCTTGTCGTTACTCAAACAAAGTAGCTGCAATTACCACTACAACAAATGTTGTCGTTGCAAATATTGTCACTACAAACATTGTAACGACAAATATCATTGCGGCAGTTGTCACCGCAAATATTGTCGTTACAAACATAGCTGCTACAAAATCATCGCTACAAATGTTGTCAACGTTGTTGCTGCCATCGCGATGAAAATGTCACGGCCACAATTTTAATCACTCTATGTATTGTCACTATAAATGTCCTTGTCGTTACTCAAACAAAGTAGCTGCAATTACCACTACAACAAATGTTGTCGTTGCAAATATTGTCACTACAAACATGTAACACAAATATCATTGCGGCAGTTGTCACCGCAAATATTGTCGTTACAAACATAGCTCTACAAAATCATCGCTACAAATGTTGTCAACGTTGTTGCTGCCATCGCATGAAAATGTCACGGCCACAATTTTAATCACTCTATGTATTGTCACTATAAATGTCCTGTCGTTACTCAAACAAAGTAGCTGCAATTACCACTACAACAAATGTTGTCGTTGCAAATATTGTCACTACAAACATTGTAACGACAAATATCATTGCGCAGTTGTCACCGCAAATATTGTCGTTACAAACATAGCTCTACAAACATCACGCTACAAATGTTGTCAACGTTGTTGCTGCCATCGCGATGAAAATGTCACGGCCACAATTTTAATCACTCTATGATTGTCACTATAAATGTCCTTGTCGTTACTCAAACAAAGTAGCTGCAATTACCACTACAACAAATGTTGTCGTTGCAAATATTGTCACTACAAACATTGTAACACAAATATCATTGCGGAGTTGTCACCGCAAATATTGTCGTTACAAACATAGCTCTACAAAATCATCGCTACAAATGTTGTCAACGTTGTTGCTGCCACGATGAAATGTCACGGCCACAATTTTAATCACTCTTTATTGTCACTATAAATGTCCTGTCGTTACTCAAACAAAGTAGCTGCAATTACCACTACAACAAATGTTGTCGTTGCAAATATTGTCACTACAAACATTGTAACCACAAATATCATTGCGGCAGTTGTCACCGCAAATATTGTCGTTACAAACATAGCTACTACAAAATCATCGCTACAAATGTTGTCAACGTTGTTGCTGCCATCGCGATGAAAATGTCACGGCCACAATTTTAATCACTCTATGTATTGTAACTATAAATGTCCTGTCGTTACTCAAACAAAGTAGCTGCAATTACCACTACAACAAATGTTGTCGTTGCAAATATTGCACTACAAAAATTGTAACACAAAATCATTGCGGCAGTTGTCACCGCAAATATTGTCGTTACAAACATAGCTACTACAAACATCATCGCTACAAATGTTGTCAACGTTGTTGCTGCCATCCGGATGAAAATGTCACGGCCACAATTTTAATCACTCTATGTATTGTCACTATAAATGTCCTGTCGTTACTCAAACAAAGTAGCTGCAATTACCACTACAACAAATGTTGTCGTTGCAAATATTGTCACTACAAACATTTAACGACAAATATCATTGCGGCAGTTGTCACCGCAAATATTGTCGTTACAAATAGCTCTACAAAATCATCGCTACAAATGTTGTCAACGTTGTTGCTGCCATCGCGATGAAAATGTCACGGCCACAATTTTAATCACTCTATGATTGTACTATAAATGTCCATGTCGTTACTCAAACAAAGTAGCTGCAATTACCACTACAACAAATGTTGTCGTTGCAAATATTGTCACTACAACATTTAACACAAAATCATTGCGGCAGTTGTCACCGCAAATTGTCGTTACAAACATAGCTGCTACAAAATCATCGCTACAAATGTTGTCAACGTTGTTGCTGCCATCGCGATGAAAATGTCACGGCCACAATTTTAATCACTCTATGTATTGTCACTATAAATGTCCTTGTCGTTACTCAAACAAAGTAGCTGCAATTACCACTACAACAAATGTTGTCGTTGCAATATTGTCAACGACAAATATCATTCGCATTGTACCGCAAATATTGTCGTTACAACATAGCTCTACAAACATATCCACAAATGTGTCAACGTTGTTGCTGCCATCCGATGAAAATGTCACGGCCACAATTTTAATCACTCATGTCATTGTCATAAATGCTTGTCTACTCAAACAAAGTAGCTGCAATTACCACTACAACAAATGTTGTCGTGCAAATATTGTCATACAACATTGTAACCAAATATCATTGCGGAGTTGTCACCGCAAATATTGTCGTTACAACTAGCTGCTACAAAATCACGCTAAAATTGTCAACGTGTTCTGCCATCCGATGAAAATGTCAGCACAATTTATCACTTTTGTACTAAAAATGTCCTTCTACACAAAAATGTGTGCAATTACCACTACAACAAATGTTGTCGTGCAAATATTGCCTAACACTGACAAAATATCATTGCGGCAAGTTTCACCAAATATGTCGTTACAAATGTACCTCAACATCATCGCAATTGTAATGTTGCTGCCACAATTAATACAAATTACGCACAAATTTTATCTCTAAATGTACTTAAATCCTACTTATCAAACAAATATGCATTACCACTAACACAAATTTCGTTGCAATTGTCACACCAAAATTGTACAAAATACATGCGATTTCACCCAAATTGTCGTTCAAGTGTTCTCACGCATAAATGTCGCAGTTTATCCCATCAGATGAAAATGTCAGGCCATTTTAATCACATGATTCACTAAACCATGTGTTCTCACAAAAGTGCATACAAACATAACAAATTTCTTGCGAATTGTCACCCAAAATATTCGCAAATGTACTCAAAATTTGTAAAAAAGTTGCAACTTCGCCATGATGAAAATGTTGCGCCATCTAAATCAGCACAATTAATCCTTTGTTTACTAAACAAAGTACTGCAATTACCACTACAACAAATGTTGCGTTCAAATTTGTCACTACAAACTTAACCAAAATATCTTGCGGCAGTTGTCACAAATATTTCGTTACAAACATAGCTACTCAAACATCATCGCTACAAATGTTGTCAACGTTGTTGCTGCCATCGATGAAAATGCCGCCAAATTTTCACTTAATATTGTCACTAAAATGTCTGCTTACCAAACAAACAAATTCTCACAAATTTTGTTCAAAATTTACCAATACATGCAACACAAATTATTGCGTTCACCGCAAAATTCGTACAAATTGTCAACATCACCTACAAATGATGTCACGGCTATTAATCCATGAAATGTCACAAAATTATTACCAGATTACTAATCCACACTTTCAAACAAATATGCATACCATAACAAAATTCTTGCAATTGTCACCAAATTTCTAACAACAAACATCTTACAATTCATCCGCAAATTTTAAGTTGTTCAGCCTCCATAATCACGCACAATTTTAACTTTGCATTCACTAAAATGCGCAATAAACAAATACTGATTAACTAAATCTTGTCGTTCAAAAATTCAATTACACAAAAATGGATTGCAAATATTTGAACAAACATTGTACACAAAAATCGCAATTTGTCCATATGCTACAAACGCAAAAATCCGCACAAAAATGTAATTGTTGACTATAAATGTCCTTGTCGTTACTCAAACAAAGTAGCTGCAATTACCACTACAACAAATGTTGTCGTTGCAAATATTGTCACTACAAACATTGTAACCACAAATATCATTGCGGCAGTTGTCACCGCAAATATTGTCGTTACAAACATAGCTACTACAAACATCATCGCTACAAATGTTGTCAACGTTGTTGCTGCCATCGCGATGAAAATGTCACGGCCACAATTTTAATCACTCTATGTATTGTAACTATAAATGTCCTTGTCGTTACTCAAACAAAGTAGCTGCAATTACCACTACAACAAATGTTGTCGTTGCAAATATTGTCACTACAAACATTGTAACGACAAATATCATTGCGGCAGTTGTCACCGCAAATATTGTCGTTACAAACATAGCTGCTACAAATATCATCGCTACAAATGTTGTCAACGTGTTGCTGCCATCGCGATGAAAATGTCACGGCCACAATTTTAATCACTCTATGTATTGTACTATAAATGTCCTTGTCGTTACTCAAACAAAGTAGCTGCAATTACCACTACAACAAATGTTGTCGTTGCAAATATTGTCACTACAAACATTGTAACCACAAATATCATTGCGGCAGTTGTCACCGCAAATATTGTCGTTACAAACATAGCTACTACAAACATCAATGCTACAAATGTAGTCAACTTTGTTGCTGCCATCGCATGAATATATCCACGGCCACAATGTTTAAATCCCTCTATTTTTGTAACTACAAATGCCTTTTCGTTACTTCAACAAGTTAGCTGGCAATTCCCTACAACAACAAATGTTGTGCGTTGCAAATATTATCACTCACAAACAATGTAACCACAAATATTAATTGCGAAGTTGTCACCGCAAATTTGTCGATAC
>JBBMOL010003111.1:0-18399 GCA_037954665.1 Laguncularia racemosa | reverse complement strand
AATGTTTCAAAGTTTATGATCTGTATAAATAATAAACTCCTTTGGGAGGAGTAATCTGCCACGTCATGAGAGCCCTAACTAAGGAATAAAATTCCTTATCATATATAGAATAGTTCAAAGTTGCTCCACTCAACTTTTCACTAAAATATGCAATAGGCCTCTTTTCCTGCATTAATACAGCCCCAAATTTTCCAATCCCTGAAGCATCACATTCCAATTCAAAAATTTGTCAAAATCAGGTAAGATCAGTAATGGGGCACAAGTGAGTTTTTCCTTAATCTCTTCAAAACTCCTCTGGGCCTTTTCACTCCAGATAAAAAGGAACACTCTTCTTAGTCAGTTCTGTGAGAGGGCTGACAATGCTACTGAAATTTTAGACAAAGCATCTATAAAAAGATGTAAGCCCATGAAAACTTTTTACTTCAGTAACTGAAGTGGGTGTTGGCCATTCCTTAACTGCCCTCACTTTCTCCTCATCCATCTTAACTCCTGCACCTGACACAACAAAACCTAAAAATGTGTACCTCGGTTTGACAAAAGGAACACTTCTGAAAATTCGCAAATAACTGTTGTGCCTTTAGTACTGAGAATACTGCCCGAAGATGCTCCACATGTTGTTCTGGGTCTTTGCTGTAAATCAAAATATCATCAAAATAAACCACAACAAATTTTCCTAAGAACTCCTTCAATACATGGTTCATCAATGATAGGAATAAAAATCCGACAAGACTATCATTAGGGCAAGAACTGAAGGATTTTAAATCTTGGCGTTGAGGGCCCATTTTGAGCAGATTGACCCCGGAATTATTTATATATTAACCTCTTTTCTATTATTCTTGTATTGTGTTGTCCAATAGGCACACTTATCATATTTTATAGGGCGATGGACAAACTCACTCAGACTCAGCTTGTAGGTTATCCATGGACCGACCTGAATCGACGATGAGTTGGGCCGATGGATCCTATAGAAGACTGGCATCTTGAAGACCATTTCTTTTATATATTTCTTCTTTTATGAACTATTTTGGTTGTATTTTGTGTTTAGGGACACTTTTATTTCCCTGTAATTTTCATTTAGGGTTAGCCACCTTAAAAGTGGCAAACTTGTAATTTTGGAGCACTTTTTAACCCTAGGAGTAGCAAGTATAAATACTTGCTTAAGAGAGGGTTTGAGGAGCTTATTTTTGCAGAACATACACCTCTTTTCACGTGTGAATTAGGGTTCATACCTTGGTTCTAACTCTTATCAATTTCAATTCCAAGACTTGAAATTGTGGCGAGTGCAACATCTTGAAATTGTGAGTTATATCAATTTCATTTTGTTGTGATTTCTTTTCTTCTCTAGTGTGTTGTATCTAGGGTTGAATAGAGATAGTTCTTGGTCAGATTTACATCTTATTGTACATGAATTCTTGTGATTATTTGAAGTACTTATCATTTGATTTGGATCATCATTGAAAAGTTTCCTTGAAAACGTGAATTTCACCATTTGGAAAAGAAATCTTACTTTACGGTTTTCTTTGTCAAATTGAGGCTTCATTTGCGTGGATTATATGATATTAGAGTGTTATTAGAAACCATTTCCATTGTGGTATTCAGATTATATCATTAGTAGAATTGAATTTCATAATTTCAACTTTAGGGTTCATTTGAAAAGTGCCATTTTGGGATCCGATTTTGCCTAGACTTGAGATATCTTTTCTTAAGTCTTTTGGATGTGTTTTAAATGTGTGATTAGGCACATCATCTTTTTTGTATCAGAGCTCTTGTTGAGAGAAGGGAATTGGTTGTATTCAATTTCGTGGAAGTGATCATCAAATAGGGTTGATCAAGTGAAAACCGAAATTGTGTTGTTGTTGTTGTTTGATATTGCGAAATTGTTTTGGATTGGGAATTGATTTGCTGGTTGTTGGAGTTGATTTGGGAAGGTTATTATATCACTTTGTGGACACTAATTCACGTGGAAGAGCAGAAGTACAAAGTGAAGTTACTTTAGCAAATTTTTTATTGAAATTGTGAAACTTACCAATTGTTGCCGTGAAGTAGCTTGTGGTGTGTGGAGTTGTGAAGTTTTTTTGTTTGAATTCCATTGAGTAATTCTGAATTTGTGAAGTTAAATTCGCAGATTACATTAAGTTTGGTTAGTAAGGAATTATTTGAATTCAAACACATGCAATTAAGTTGTGGGAGTTAATGATTGCTATTTGAATTTGAATTCATTACTTACCAATTGAAGAAGGCTTGCAATAAGTGAATTTGTTTGAATTTCAAATTGAAGTTGCTGCCTATATTGTTATGAATTGCGGTTAGAACTTGTGGGGATTGAAGTATATTTGTTATTATTGCCGTGGAATTAGAGTATATTTGTTGTTGTTTCCATTTCTTATTTTGTCGTGGAGGTGGAGTGCAATTTGTTATTGTTGCCGTGGGAGTTATTGGTGAAGTGAGTGCACCGTGATTGAGGTGTGTGTGGTGGTGCAAATTTGTGGAGTTTTGTGTAGTGTAAGGTGCTGCACATTGTGGTTATTTGAAGTGTGAAATCAAGGCAAGAAAAGGAAGGTTGAGTAGTGGAATTTAAAATTCAATCAAGTCATTAAAGTGTGAAAGTAATTGAACTAATTACTTAAACACTAGTAGTTGAATTTAATTCTATCTACTTGAAAGTAATTGTGTGTGTACTTCATTTATTTAACTTTACTTGAAGTACCAAGAATTATTTCATTGTGCTTCAATTATTTCACTTGACTTTACTTGAAGTAACAATAAGCATTTCTTGTATTGGTTGATTGTGAGCACCGTAGGTGTGTAGGGGCGTGTAAAGGTGTGTTGCCGTGGTGTGGTGAAGTGTATTGAGGTTGTTGAAATTAGTAAGCAAAAATGTCAAGTGAGTTGTATTTGTCTACTAACATATTGCGTCGGGACTTGACTCCATTTCCAACCATTGATGAGGGACAAAGAGAAAACTTGTTCCATACTTCTTGTAGGGTACAAGGAAACTTGTGCGCAATTATTATTGATGGCGGTAGTTGTACTAATGTTGTAGCTGCATCATTAGTATCGAAGTTGAAACTTGAAAACTATCCCACATCCCAAACCCTATACATTACATTGGTTGAATGATCAAGATGGTCTCTGTGTAACCCAAAGGGCTAGGGTACCCTTCAGTATAGGAGACAAGTACTATGATGAGCTTGAATGTGATATTCTTCCTCTTTGTGCATCCCATATATTACTTGGTAGACCATGGTTGTATGACAGGATGGTATTACATGATGGGTATAGAAATACTTATATGTTTAAAAAGGATAGTAAACGTATAGTATTGAACCCTATGTCACCATCAGAGGTCCAGGAGATGCAAAAACAGATAAAATAACCATCACAAAATCTTGAGGATCATAGCCACATGATCAAACCATCAAAGGACCAAACTGTGCAGATGTAGACACCGATGTGCCAACCTTCAGAGGATCCTGATGATCATAGTCAGACGAGCAGACCACCAGAGAGCCAAACTGTTCAGAGACAGTTATGTTCACCATCAGAGGTTTTAGAGGGTAATGAGCAGTTGGTCCAACCATTAGAAGACCATGAGGATCAGCAACATACAGATGAGTTAGAAAAAGAGGAAACAGTTTTAGTGGAACAGGTTGATACAAGGGTAACTTTAGTGGATAATGGGTCATTATTTGTGTTGCAGAAGAGATACATCCTGGAAATGTAGGAGAGAAGACAATCACCACCTGTAGTATTTCAGATATTGGGATTCTGCAGAGATATTTATTCAGGTGACTTGCTAGGAGGAAACAAAGTCTCTACTGCATTTGATCTACTAGATTTGAGGACAAATCTTTTTGAGGCCCGAGGAAATGATAGGAATAAAAATCAGACAAGACCTATCATTAGGGCAAGAACTGAAGGATTTCAAATCTTGGCGTTGAGGGCCCATTTTGAGCAGATTGACCCCAGATTATTTATATATTAACCTCTTTTCTATTATTCTTGTATTGTGTTGTCCAACAGGCACACTTATCATATTTTATAGGGCGATGGACAAACTCACTCAGACTCAGCTTGTGGGTTATCCATGGACCGACCTGAATCGACGATGAGTTGGGCCGATGGATCCTATAGAAGACCGGCATCTTGAAGACCATTTCTTTTATATATTTCTTCTTTTATGAACTATTTTGGTTGTATTTTGGTTTAGGGACACTTTTATTTCCCTGTAATTTTCATTTAGGGTTAGCCACCTTAAAAGTGGCAAACTTGTAATTTTGAGCACTTTTTAACCCTAGGAGTAGCAAGTATAAATACTTGCTTAAGAGAGGGTTTGAGGAGCTTATTTTTGCAGAACATACACCTCTTTTCACGTGTGAATTAGGGTTCATACCTTGGTTCTAACTCTTATCAATTTCAATTCCAAGACTTGAAATTGTGGCGAGTGCAACATCTTGAAATTGTGAGTTATATCAATTTCATTTTGTTGTGATTTCTTTTCTTCTCTAGTGTGTTTGTATCTAGGGTTGATTAGAGATAGTTCTTGGTCAGATTTACATCTTATTGTACATGAATTCTTGTGATTATTTGAAGTACTTATCATTTGATTTGGATCATCATTGAAAAGTTTCCTTGAAAACGTGAATTTCACCATTTGGAAAAGGAATCTTACTTTACGGTTTTCTTTGTCAAATTGAGGCTTCATTTGCGTGGATTATATGATATTAGAGTGTTATTAGAAACCATTTCCATTGTGGTATTCAGATTATATCATTAGTAGAATTGAATTTCATCATTTCAACATTAGGGTTCATTTGAAAAGTGCCATTTTGGGATCCGATTTTGCCTAAACTTGAGATATCTTTTCTTAAGTCTTTTGGATGTGTTTTAAAGTGTGATTAGGCACATCAATCAATCTCATAAAAGTGCTAGGAGCATTACTCAAGCCAAAGGGCATAACCAACCATTCGTAAAGTCCATGGCGTGTTTTAAAAGCGATCTTCCATTCATCCCCTTCCCTCATCCGAATCTGGTGATATCCGCTTTTAAGATCAACTTTGGAGAAAATCTGTGAACCATACAGCTCATCCAACATATCATCAAGTCTAGGAATAGGATACCTGTATTTAATGGTGATTTTGTTGATGGCTCTGCTATCAATGCACATTCTCCAAGTTCCATCCTTCTTGGGAACAAGAAAGGCGGGAACAGCACATGGGCTGAGACTCTCTCTGACAAACCCTCGTTCCACCAACTCATCTACCTGACGTTTCAATTCCTTAGCCTCCTCAGGATTCATGCGATATGCGGGTCGGTTTGGTAACACTGAACCGGGCATAAGATCAATGGCATGCTCTATCCCTCTCAAGGGTGGTAATCCTGCTGGCAAATCATCAGGAAAAATGTCAGTATACTCATTTAATACCTGAGAAACTGCTGGAGGTAGAGGCTATGATTCCTGTAGCCCTGAGACAAATCTCAACTGAAGTAAGTATGTTGGAGCCTCCTCTGTGATTAATCTCTTCATCTCACCCTGTCCCATCAACAATACCTTTTTCCCCTCATAAACATTATTTTGAAGTAAAACCTTCTTAGCCTCTGATGGTCGATTAATCTGTTATTGGACATTATGGACCTCTGAAGGTGGCATAGGATTCAGAATAATTCGCTTGCCGTCCTTTTGAAACATATATGTATTTCTAAAGCCATTATGTAAGACCCTCCTGTCATATAACCAAGGTTTTCCAAGCAAAATACGAGATGCACACATGGGCAAGATATCACACTCAATTTCATTACAATACTTTTCCCCTACACTGAAGGGTACCCTAGCTCTTTGGGTAACATACAAACTCCCTTGTTCATTAAGCCAATGTAGTTTGTAAGGTTCAGGATGTGGAATAGCTGAAAGCTTTAGCTTCGATACCAACGATGCAGCTACTACATTAGTACAACTACCACCATCTATTATTAGGACACACAAATTTCCTTGTATCCTACAAGAAGTGTGGAACAAATTTTCCCTTTATTCTTCCTCCTTACTAGCAAGTGTACTTAATGAACGTCGCAATACATTAGCATATTGAAGCATTTCACTAGACATTGTGAAATTCAACTCAATCAACACGTGTACAATATTCCCCACTCCTTTTAAGATCATGGTGCAACAATTTTCAATTTCCACAAGTTTACTCCACGGCAACACACAAGCAACAACTACAATTAATATGTAATACTTCCACGGCAACAACAAAGTGAACAATGAATACAAGTAATCTTCAACTTCCACGGAAAATAATGAAGACAAGAGATTAATAAGTAGCTTTCCAAAATGAATTCCGAATTCCCACTATAGGCAGCAACTTACAATTTGAATTTCAAATAACTTCACTTATTGCAAGCCTTCCTCAATTGGTAACAATGAATTCAAATTCAAATAGCAATCATTAACTCCCACAACTTAATTGCATATGATTTGAATTCAAAATAATTCCTTACTAACCAAACTTAATGTAATCTGCAAATTTAACTTCACAATTTCAGAATTACACAATGAAATTCAAACAACAAACTTCACAACTCCACACGCCACAAGCTACTCCACGGCAACAATTGGTAAGTTTCACACTTCAAAACAATTTGCTAAAGTAACTTCACTTTGTACTTCTGCTCTTCCACGTGAATTAGTGTCCACAAAGTGATATAATAACCTTCCCAAATCAACTCCAACAATCAGCAAATCAAATCCCAATCCAAAACAATTTCGTAATCTCAAACTACAACAACAACAACAACTACACAATTGCATTTTTTCCACTTGATCAACCCTAATTGTTGATCACTTCCACGAAATTGAATACAACCAATTCCCTTCTCTCAACAAGAGCTCTGATACCAAAAAGATGATGTGCCTAATCACACTTTAAAACACATCCAAAAGACTTAAGAAAAGATATCTCAAGTCTAGGCAAAATCGGATCCCAAAATGGCACTTTTCAAATGAACCCTAATGTTGAAATGATGAAATTCAATTCTACTAATGATATAATCTGAATACCACAATGGAAATGGTTTCTAATAACACTCTAATATCATATAATCCACGCAAATGAAGCCTCAATTTGACAAAGAAAACCGTAAAGTAAGATTCCTTTTCCAAATGGTGAAATTCACGTTTTCAAGGAAACTTTTCAATGATGATCCAAATCAAATGATAAGTACTTCAAATAATCACAAGAATTCGTGTACAATAAGATGTAAATCTGACCAAGAACTATCTCTAATCAACCCTAGATACAACACACTAGAGAAGAAAAGAAATCACAACAAAATGAAATTGATATAACTCACAATTTCAAGATGTTGCACTCGCCACAATTTCAAGTCTTGGAATTGAAATTGATAAGAGTTGGAACCAAGGTATGAACCCTAATTCACACGTGAAAAGAGGTGTATGTTCTGCAAAAATAAGCTCCCTAAACCCTTTCTTAAGCAAGTATTTATACTTGCTACTTCTAGGGTTAAAAAAGTGCTCAAAATTACAAGTTTGCCACTTTTAAGGTGGCTAACCCTAAATGAAAGTTACATGGAAATAAAAGTGTCCCAAAACCAAAATACAACCAAAATAGTTCATAAAAGAGTAAATATATAAAGAAATGGTCCTTCAAGATGCCGGTCTTCAAGAAGCTTTTGAATCAGTTTCAGTTGACAACCCTGATTCACTCAGTAATAAGGGTGTTTTTGCATCCTGTAAGACTGACAAATGAACCTGCTGAAATGCATCAAAATTATAGTGCAAAGATGTAGAAAGTGAGTTAGACTTCTCAAGGTTAGGTTTCTCTAGCAAAACCCTCATAACTAGATTCTGGAGACCCTTAGCTCGGGCCCTGGTGATAGGTCCTGGAAAAGTCTGATTCCTATCAATTTAGCATCAAGTCTTTGAATTCTCGTGAATTAGGAATCATTGTTGATTTAGTGATCACGCCATTGTTGATTGGATTTTGTTGATCACGTTACTTTTAGATGTGTTTGCAATTCAATTGGTAAGGCACATCACACTACGACCAACCTAAGATGGGTTGTAGATGACATACATGTCTCCCGCACTATTGTCATCATCTTTCTTTGTACTACACGATAGTGTATCATCTCACTTCTCTAGACCCACGCGTTTACTTCTACGATCCTTCATCAAGTGTCCAGTTTTTCCACACTTCCAACACTTTATTTTAGATCGATCACAACTTTTAGATCTTCCTTTAGACTTATTCCTACTAACAAATCTAGATTTAGATCATTCACTATTCCTTCCTCTTACAAAAAGAGCATCATTCGTTGCATTATCATAACCTGCTCTTTTAATCTCCTCAGACAGTAAAGTCGACACGATATTCTTAAATGATAGCGCACTAATAACAGTACCAATCAAAATAATTATACATTCGCATGAATTAGGAAACGAACAAAGCAAAGTACATGCTTTATCTTCCCCATCCAGATTAACATCAAAAGATGCAAGCTGCCAACGGATAGTATTAAACTCGTTTTAGTGTGTAGAAACAAAATCCGCTTCACTCATCCGAAGGTTATACAGTCACTTCCATAGAAACGGCCTATTTATGAGCGATTTGCCCTAAAAAAGGCTTCCCAACTTAATCTAGAGATCCTTTGCCATCTTCTCAGAGGTTACGTTCAACAAGATGATATCAGCGAGACATGGCCAAATCAGGTTTGGTGCATTCCGATCGCTGCAGATCCATGCCTTCAATTGAGTGGATGTGGACGCAACCTCCTCCTCCCCGGCCTTCTCCTTAGCAATTATTTCATGTTTATCTTCTTCAATCACGTACCACAGATCTCTATCTATGAGCAAAGCCTCCATCTTCAACTTCCACAACTCGAAACCCTTTCCTCTAAACTTCTCCACTACAATTCGTGATTGACCAGCCAACATCTTCCCAAGATTTGATTTTTTGGATCTCTCTTCACCAAGAAAACCCTAATCTCAAACCTCGCTTTGATACCAGATGTTAAGGTTGGCACACAATAACGAAGTAAAGTGTAAAACAAAAAAGAAGGAAGAAATCGAAGCATGAGATTTTATCCTGGTTCGCCCTTAAACTAGGGCTACGTCCAATAGAGGATTCCACTATAATTAGCACCTCGCATCTCTTGTTACATTTTAAGTAGATTGTGAGTAATATCAATCTTCCTCTTAGTGTTATCAAATTGTATTTAGTGCATCATATCTAGGTGCAATTTGTTTGGTTACTTGTTATTCTACACGTGAATTAGGGTTTATCCATTTCAGATTTAAATCACTTCAATTTGAGTGGAATTCTAATTCATTTCTATTACCATCCATTGCTACTTATACAATTGCTTTGTTCCTCATTTCAATTTAGCATCAAGTCTTTGAATTCTCGTGAATTAGGGATCATTGGTGATTTAGTGATCATGCCATTGTTGATTGGATTTTGTTAATCACGTTATTTTTAGATGTGTTTGCAATTCAATTGGTAAGGCACATCACACTATGAACAACCTAAGATGGGTTGTAGATGAGATACATGTCTCCCGCACTATTGTCATCATCTTTCTTTATACTACACGATGGTGTATCATCTCACTTCTCTAGACCCACGCGTTTACTTCTACGATCCTTCATCAAGTGTCTAATTTTTCCACACTTCCAACACTTCATTTTGGATCGATCGTAACTTTTAGATCTTCCTCTAGACTTATTCCTGCTAACAAATCTAGATTTGGATCATTCACTATTCCTTCCTCTTACAAAAAGAGCATCAATCGTTGCATTATCAGAACCTGCTCTTTTAATCTCTCAGACGGTAAAGTAGACATGATATTCTTAAATGATAGTGCACTAATAACAGTACCAATCAAAACAATTATACGTTCACATGAATTAGGCAGTGATCATAGCAAAGTACATGCTTTATCCTCCCCACCCAGATTAACATCAATAGATGCAAGCTACCCACAAATAGTATTAAACTCGTTTTAGTATTCAATGACTAAAGACCATAATATTATTGGTGTATGGTTTGTCTATAAAATCAATTTCCTAGTATTAAGGATTAACTTGCATTTATTGGCAAGCGTAAAGACCTATGATTATGGCTAATCATGTGCATACGATTCTTTTAAATGCTCAAAAACCAAACAACTTAGTTGAAAGAGTAAAGATTAAAGCATACCTTCTAGATAGTGCATCTACTACAATGTTCTCTTTCCCTTGCTTGTATTAGATCACATATGGAAAAGATTATATGAATTTTATCCATTTTACATGACGCTTGTTCAACTTACCTTATCCTTTCAAATGTCTCAAAGATTCATGATTCGTGTGAATCATAAATTCCTTTGGTAATAAATAATGTTGTCATGTCTCCAATGCCTTCACTAAGGCATACATTTACTTATCGTAGGTTGAGTAGTTAAGTTGTTCTCCATTTAACTTTTCGCTAAAATATGCCATTGGCCTCTTTTCCCATAATAAAAAAATAATTATACTAATCTCGAAGGCATCACATTCAATTTCAAAAATTAAATCAAAATTAGGCAACCTTAATAATGGTGCACTACTCAACTTTTCCTTTAGCAAAGAAAATGCATGTTCTTGTTCCTTATCCCAAAAAAAACCCTTATCCTTTTTCATGATTTTAGTTAATGGGGCAGTATTGGTGCTAAAATATTTGACAAATCTCCTTTAAAAGCTTGCCAAGCCATGGAAACTTCTCACATCATTTACAATCTTAGGTTTTGGCCATTCTTGTAAAGCTTTTACCTTTTCACTATCTATTTCAATCTCTTTTGCACTCTCCACATATCTCAAGAAAACATTTCTTCATGTTAACATATGACTTATATTTATGTAAAGAATCAAACACACATTTTAGATGCATGACATGCTCCTTAATAGATTTACTATACATAAGAATGTCATCAAAATAGATAACCACAAATTTTCCAATAAATTCATGCAAGCATGGTTCATTAAGTGCATAAATGTGCTTGGAGCATTGGTTAAATCAAATGGCATTACCAACAATTCATACAATTCATGTTTTGTTTTAAAAGTGGTTTTTCACTCATCACCCGGTTTCATTCTAATTTGGTGATAACCGCTTTTTAAATCAATTTTTGAAAACACACATGCACCATGCAACTCATCTAGCATGTCATCAAGTCAAGGTATAAGGTGTTGATATTTTACCATTATTTTGTTGATGGCTCCACAATCCACACACATATGCCAACTTCCATTTTTCTTAGGTACCAACAAGACGGGTACCGCACATAAGCTGAGACTTTCTCTTATATGTCATCTTGTCAAAAGTTCCTCCACTTGCTTTTGTTGCTCCTTTATTTCTTGGGATTGCTTCTATAAGTTGGTCTGTTTGGAATTGCAACCCTGCGCATGAAGTTAATTTGATGTTCTATCCTTCTTAAAGGTGGTTAACCTTGAAGTAGATCAATGGGAAAGACATCTTCATATTCCTACAAAACATCAACAACAACACTTGGCAAAGAAGGGTTAAGGTCACTAGTAGATAAATAAGCCTCTTTACACATAAGTACTATAATTGGCTTTTGAGAAATCAAAGCCTTCCGCATATCTCTCATTTTTGCATCAAAGCTCATTTTCTTTCCCTCTCTTCTTCTTATAGCCAAAGGTTCCTCACTCTTTTTGTCCTTTGAATTTTCACTTTTATTCTCTCTTTTTCTCTCATCCTCTTTTTTCTCAATTTTCTCTTTTTCTTTTCCTCTTTGTCTCTTTCTAAATAAATTCCTCATAAGACTTCTCAAGTTGCAATTGATCTTCAAATATCTATTTATGGGTCAAAGGAAGACGTATATACTTTTTTGCCTCCTTTTTCTACCATGTACTTGTTAAGATACCCATCATGCTACGCTCTCCTATCCCATTGACATGGTCTACCCAACAACAAGTTGTGATGCCTACTGTGTCAGCACTCTTACCATAAAATTATCATGCTTGTTAAAATTAAAGTCTTCGTCAACTATTATCCAACCAATTTTATAATAATAATACTTTTTTATTCAATGAGTAAAGACCATAATATTATTGGTGTATGGTTTGTCTATAAAATCAATTTCCCAATGTAAACACCCCATTTTTGCCCTCTGATCATAATTAATGTTTTCTTTTCATTTTTTTTTCAATTTTTTTCTATTTTTCATAAATGAAGGAAAAATAATGAAAAAAAATAAAATAAATAGGAATAATACACTAATTTTGGAAAATGAAGATAGAAATAATAATAAAAGATGTTAAGGAATTTTTATAAAATTTTAGAATTTCAAAATTATATAAAATTAATAAAAATTGCCATATGTACATGCAATTTGCGTGTAATAAAAAAAATGAGAAATGAGCTAGCCCAACTGGTTCGGTGGCTGGCCTCATGAGCATAGGAGGGGGTTAAGTCATGGGTTCAAAACTTGGGGGAGGCACTTTGTGCCGTTTTGCAATTTTTTTTCCTTCCAACTACCATGTGGCAACACGTAATTAGACGACACGAGCGCATGCGCCTGGTGCGTGCTCGTCTCCTACCTCCATCCGAGATCGGTGCCGACGTGGGAGAAGTGGAATCCAACCGTTTTGATTCGATTTTTTGCAAAAATGCAACAGATTTTTTTAACTAAAATAGGATAAACATTATCAAATTAACATCAATCTTAACAAAAATCAAAGATTAACACAAATTAAAATCAAAGAAAAATGGATGGGGATAGGTCTCAATGGTGAAGGAGATCCGAGCTTATCAAGCTCAGTTTTCGGAGTCTATAAATAGGACTCGACAAGAGGAGGTTCTAGAGGAAAAAAGAAGAGAAAAAAAAAAGAAATATACGAGTCAAAGCCTTCGCTGGAGTTCTTCAAGCCCTACCGTCGACCACCATCAAAACCGCCATCAAGAGTAGTCTTTAGTGAAAAGTAACACCTCCACTTGACTCTACACCTTTGAGAACCTCGGTTTCGACTCCTCAACAGCCTTCAATAGCCACTGGAATGCCACCGTCGAAGGCCGCCGTATACGTGACACGTTCCGACTTGTGAACCCGAGCCGACCTGATCCATTTCGACCCGTGAACCCGATTCAACCCGATCTGATCCAACCTACATCTAGGTTAACCGAATCCCCCCTTTTATTATTATTTTTATTTATTTGTTTATTTACTATTATAAAAATAAAAAAATGAAATGAATAATAAAATAAGGTTTTTTATTAGAATTAGGTTTAAAGTTTTAATACATAAATAAATATATATGTCTATTATAATGATAGATAATTAATAAAAATTAATAAAAGTTAGATTAATAATAAAAATTAAAAATTAATTAATAAAAATGATAAATATTTTTCACTCAGAAAACTTCTTTTCAAATATATATATATATATATATATATATATATATATATATATATATATAATTAAGCTTTTTTTTTTAATTAGAGGTTTTAGTTTTTAAGAAAAAATTATAATAAAGCTTAGACTTAGAATTTTTTTCTAAAAAAAAAAATTAAAATGATAATAAACGTAAACCCAACATGTTTTCATAATTAAAATTAACTAATCCACTAAAGTTTTATGAAAAGTGAACTACGGCCTGTTTGATCCCAAATAGTGGTTACGTAGGCACCTTTATGGAGCAACTCTAAAAAGAATAAAAATATATTTTCAAATCAATATTAGTATAATCATTATATCATTTTTTTCTAATATTTTTCTTTTTATGCTAAAAAAAAGATACCTTAACATAATTTAGGTTTCAGAAGGATAAGGTGGTAACTTTAGGATTTTAATAGGATAGCCCCCAAGTCGAGAATCTCTTATTTTTCTTTATTCTTCTTTTTCTTTTCTAAAAGAAAGAGGAGATTTCGTCGACTAGTTGTCTAAATTAGAATTAATCCACTTAATTAATTCTAATTCAACAATTTTTCCCAACTTCAGTTAGGTGGGGACTCCAAGTAAATAAAAATTCTTAGTTCAAGTCGAGGATTTATATTTGATAAGCGTAGGATCTAATATGAAATGAATTAGGAATATAATATAAAAAATTTAAAATTAGACTAGACAGGATGGCGACTCTACTAGGGACCCATAATAGGCTAGCCACCTAAACCTTCTGAAATCATCATTTCTAGATATCCTTAATTAGCTTTTATGTTGTAAAATATTGTTTGCATTAATGTTCGTATTTACTCGTGACCTAGGGATTTAACAAAATTAGTTTTTTATTATTATTGAATTTCTATGCATGCAATTGTGTGATTAGATGCGATCAGACCCAGGCCGTCTTAAGACCCTAGGACGAGGAGCCATTGTGTAAGTTTCGGGTGAAGTGAAATATTTACCGCTCGAGGTCGATAAGGCTACCCCACCCAATGCTTCTATATGGCCAGAGATCCATTTCTTCAAGAATGTGGGAGGCCATAGAGCTTAGGGACCTTTAGAACCCACCTTCTTTGCATACATGAAATCATAAACCGATAAATAATTAATGATGTAATTTCTTTCTTTGGAGTTCAGATGCAATCGCTTGTAAAAGAATTCTTGTTGTTGTTTTGTAAGATATTTGTTTGTAACTAGAAATTTTTATTGTAATCCTGCTAGATGGCTAGTGTTGTAATTGATCACGTCCTTCGTAAGGAAATTCGAGTTTCTAAGCCTTTAGATCCAAAGCTGGTACTGGACCATTGGTTTACCTTATATAGCCATGAGGAACAAACCTTCATCTAAGACAAGATAGGGCCTATCCTCTCACTGATGAAAATGGACGTTAACCTACCTTTGATTCAAGCTATCTTACACCTTCGAGAAATTAAGCCTACGGCTTTCTTTATTAGGCCACACGAGATCACACCAACCACAGAGAAATATACTCAACTTCTCCAAGCCCCTCTACTTTCTAATGGGGTGTATGTACCAAATTTAGAGGTTGGGCTAGCAAGCATCTTCAACAAACTTTTAGGAATTCATAGAGTAGAGATCAACCGAGCATTAAAAAAATAACAATGGGTATTGCCTTCAAATGGTTGAATTAGAAGCTTTGGTTTGTGGCTCGATGCAATGATGGAAGCAAGAAAGATGTATAGGAGAATAGATTCAAAGAATCTAAGTGTGGGGATGTTGATAAGATCACATTATACTTATATTTTCTTTTGGGATTTATATTAAATTTATTTCAATATTAGAAGAAAATATAAAGAAATGGTATTTAATGGTGTTTATTATGAAAATTCAGGTTTTGAGGACCTAAAAGTAAAATACAAGTTAATTAGATGAGTTTTTCACAAAATTGAAGAAGCAAGTGAAGAATTGCATTCAAGGCCGTCAGCCTTGACTGTTTCTCGGATGTCCATGCGAAAATCCCTCCAAAATCTTATCTTGATTGATTTGCTTATTCAATTCCTCATCAGATCAGCCTTATCCTCCCCCTCTTTAGATCTATAAATAGACCCCTTGTGTGAACCCTTGAGGCATTCTTGTTTTGATCTTTTGAATCATTAGAATTCCCTTGGGAACTTTAGGATTTTATCTTATCCTTAATTCTTTTACATTTCATGTTATTCCAAATTTTAGTTTGAAGAAAGAATGTTACTTTGCTGAAGTTTGCTTCCAATTAAAGAATTCTAGGAATCATTTCGAAAGATTGAAGTTCTACAAACTCTTGAAGATTATAGCAATTGTTTCATTTACTTTATTTTCTTTTATGCCATTTATTAGTTTATTTTTATTATTCAATATGAATTCCATTGCACCTATTTATTTCAATTGTTCTTATGCAATCTACACCATAATGTTCTAAATCATCTTTGTGGGAAACATGATGAAGCCATAATTCAACTAAAATGATCATTGTATTCATGTTATAAGACATATAGATATGCGGAATTTTCATATGAGAAGTCTTACTATGAATTGTATTTTGTAATTGAAATCAATGCATAGGAATTTAAATGACTCGAAGGAGAATTTAGGATTTATTAGGAATTCCCAAGTAAGATTTAATAATTTATGCAGAAGCGGCGTTATTGAATTTTATTAGAAATTGACCTAAGTGTTTCATGCAATATTTTTATTTAATTTTTTCACTAAGGGATTAGGAGAAATTATTTTAAAGATATTAGGCAATCATATAATTGGGAAATTTATGATCGTAAATTAAAATCCTCCATTGATTTTAATTAACGGGAGCTATTAAATTTAATTGGGGTTATGATACTTTAAAACTTGAAAAAGGATTAAGGTTTTGTCAATTTCTTGTGAAAATCCACATAGCTATAAGTTATTATAACATGAAGGCAATATGATTAGTAGAATTAGGGTGGATTCTATTTTCCCAACATCAATTCATCCTTTTTCAACACAATTCTCCTTTTTTGCACATTTAGTATAATTCATTCACATTTGTTCTCATCAAATATCATTGCCTATATAATAGTAAAAATTGATATAGGTCTATTACTTAATCAATCTTCGTGGTTCGACACTCTTCTCTCACTATATTGCTTGATCCGATCAGGTACACTTGTCGGTATTTATTCACGCTTATTTTATATCTCTTTTTGCGTGGATCAAGTTTTTGGCGCCGTTGCTGGGGATTGATTAATATTAGACCATCTTCAGATTTATTGTTAATTTAGGTGCAATTCCTTTTTTTATCATTGTGTGTTTCATTTCTTGCTCTCTTTGAGGTTTTTTATGCGCAAGAGTAGAAGTGATGAACTTCTACCAATTAATCTTGAGATAGAATGACCTTACGACAACTTAAAAGAGAGCAAAGAAGAAGGAAAAGTTGACATGGCGATGATAACAACAATCGGACCCGGGGTGCTGGTAGAGCACTTTGGGGAATATAGGGGTACCTGTTGTTTTAGGTCTACAATCAGAAGACACGATCCAGGCTAACAATTTTGAGTTGAAACCAGCACTTGTTCAAATGGTTCAATCAATCAATTTGGAGGATATCCAATGAGAGTCCGATGGCATATTGCAGTATTTCTTTCAATATTGTAATACAAAAAAAATGGGGGGGGGGGGGGGGGGGGGGGGGGGGTTTGTTTGTGAATCAAAATAAAGTAAAACAAGGTAAGAAAATCGGATATTAATAAAAGCCTAGCCAAAGGAATAAAAGATAGTTTAATTCTAGGAATTGATCATCGTTTGCAAATGTTTTCGATTCTTAGTTCTAGATAACTGGTTATGGTTTTTTAACAAGCTCTAACAACCTATCTCTCCTTACTTCCTCAATAACCTCAGACAAATGCTTTGAATTATTTCTCTTATTGATTAAAAAACCCCTAGACAAGCGCTTAGGATTTAATCTATCATAGCATTAAGATCTAGAGAGACCACCAATTCATGCCATTTAGATTATAAGATAACCTATTTAAACATGATCACACACCTCCATAACTGAATTCGATATTCTTTTATAACCAAACATGTTTTTGCGTCACTAAGACTAAAAACAACCCAAACAATTACGGATTTGACGTGCTAGTTGACAATATTTTAACTTGCTAATTGAGTAAAAGAGCTCTATTCATACCAATCAACAAAGATAATAATGACAAAACGATCAGAAGATATATGAATACCCAAAAGCAAAGAATAGAATAAATACAAGTCAATTAGACCTCACAATTCGTGGGAGAATTAAACATCTATGACCCTTTGGGGTAGAAAAGTAGCTTAGCTACTCATGTTCATCAACAAAACGAAATAAAAATAGAAAAAATGAACCCGGTTGCCTACTCTGCCTCCTCGTTTCCTTCTTGTCTCCAAGGTGATTTTCCCGATTCAAAGATTCAAAAGTTTTTCTAACCCTCTAGGGTTGGTTCTATTTATATTGTTAGGGAGATGGCATGTGATCTTTTGCTAGCAAGATACGAAAATATCTTTCCTTTTCCAATTAGATTTCGAGAAGTAAATGTTCGTCCGCCTGGCACGCCTAACACACAGCAGTGGGTCAAGCAGTGCATCCTCTGTTATTTTCATGTATCATCTTCCGTGTCCAGTGTGTATACGGCTCCCCCACGGCTAGATTTCCAACCCTGCCTTTTTCTGTCATAATCAACAAGTCTTCTCCGTGCCCAGGTGTACCACGGTTAAACCCACGGCCCCGATTTCAAGCCCTGCCATCCCTGGTTGATGTTCCACAATTTTTCTCCTTTGGGGTCTAGCTTCCACCCGGGTCCAAAACCGGTTTCTCCCACGGCTTCCACCAGGTCGTGCCTTAAGCCGTTTTTCTCTCTCTGTTGAAAGTCCTCATTTTGCCTTCTTGTCCAGTGTGTAACACGGTTTGAAACCCTTTGGCCCTGCCTCAAACCCTGCTTTCCCCCGGTG
>JBBMOL010003110.1:0-18410 GCA_037954665.1 Laguncularia racemosa | reverse complement strand
ACCCCAATACTTTTTTCCTCGATAGAACCATTTTTACCTATTTCATTGTTAGAATGGACTTTTCCGGATGCATCATCATCCCGATTCCTTTGACCTTCCCAATGCGAGGATCTCTCAGCAACTGAGCATGGTTATGTAAATGATGTTTCTAGTTTATACGAGTGATATGTATCAGCATGACAACAAAATTTTGAAGTCACGGTAAAAGGTATATTAAATCAACATAATGACAATAGTTAATAAAGTGGTCATCAGCGGATGCTTTATTTCACAATAAAACTAACATTTTATATTGTGTATTTTATTTGTCAAGTCTCACGATTTATGTATTAATACATTATCTAATAATAAATATAAATCTTACAAGTTTAAATTTTTACATAAGATGAGTGGTGCCGATCAATTATAGTATTAAAACCCTAAAAGGTCTGAATGCAGCCCTCAATAACATTATTCAATCCTTATCTAATTAAATTGTCTAATATTTGTTTCCTCACAAGTTTGAAATATAATTATCAAGCTTACACTCAAATAGCATAATATGCTTTACTTATATATACAAAAAAACTGGGAAAATGAAATATAAAAACAATTAGACGATATATAAATTGGCAAAGTATTGAGCATAAAGGCTTTTGTAAATAGGAGGAAATCTGTAAAACCGTGATGAAATTTTCACTTCAAAGGATTTTACAAAATCTCTACGAAATTTAGATCATATAACTATAGAAAATATTTTGATATTACGGATATAAAAAATTCAAAACTAACTAAAAATAATTAAAAGCTCAGTTATTGTAAAAATGGATAAAAATAAACAATGTAACTATAATTAAAAACTCAAGATATACATGTTATTTCATTAAATACAATATTATTTCAGTAACTCACATATTCCTCATGCTTGAATATATTCATTATCCTGTTGGAATGTTGGAAGTATGGTCCTATTTTTAAGGAACCACAAACCACAACTTCCACTAACTAGAATTCTCATGTTCTCACTATTCACTTAATCCTAATCAACCATATATCCACTAACCCATTAGTATGATTTTAGGAAACTTTGATGGAAAGTTTCTCCTATAAATAGCTATTGGATTCAAGGTCTCAGAGCATGAAAAAAATTCTACAAAAACACATTACCATCTTGTGAGTTTTTGAATGCTCTGAAGATCTTGGAGGTTTCCGGGACTTGACGGTTTTGTTTCTCTCCATATTAAGCAATGGCAAGAGGTTAGTGATTTCCCTATTTCCGCTGCATTTTCTTTGTTTGTAATTTAGCTCGGCTAAACATTTGGTATCGGAGCCGTAATTAAACCTCTGCCTTGCGATTTCGAAAAAATTAATTTTTCTCCTTTTCAATTCAATTTTAATTTAAAATTGATTTTGATAAATTTTTATCAAATTTATGATACATTTATTTGTATCAATTTTTCTGGAGAAAATTAATTTAATTAGAGTTTGATGGTGCAAATTAATTTTTATTAATTTTGTACTTAATTTTACTCAATTTTCAAGTATAATAATTGAGTAATAAGGTTGGATTTTATTTGCCAACATCAGTATTATCTTTTTTTTAAAATAAAAATTTATGACATGTTAAATTGGAAATAAAGTAAATTATTTAGTATTTTCTTAAATAATTTTCCTTGAAATTTAACATGTCAATTTATTTAACATTTTCACTTACGGTTTTGTGAAAAACTTTTGTGGAATTTTATTTTGTATTAAATTCCGTATTTATTTTAAATAATTTGTGTATATATAAGTTTATGGTTTATATACACTAGCTTGTTAATTATTTAAAATATCGTTAATGAAATTGCATTAGGATTTTGCATTTTAGTATTTGTTCAAGGTGCTTAAATTGGTATGTGATTGTATGTATGTTTCGGATTTATTATGCATGCAATATATTGTTCACGTTTAAGTACATTTAGAGTTATTGCATGATGTTTAGCAAATAGCAGTTATTGTTGTCTTGTGATTAAATAATTCTAATAAATTTTGGCATAGCCACAGCAACCTTATTTAGATTGGATTATTTATTAGAAATCACATTTAGTATTATAGACATTAAATAACTTCATAAAACATTAAGTTAAAAGTCTAAATTGAGTCAAATTAATTTTGTCTAAGGAGACATTATCGTGGGACAAATGTAACCCCTCCACGTCTTCTTGGGAATTCATTCAAATTCTGTCAAGGAGGCTGATTTTAAGTGGGACTAAAAGTCAAAGAAAGGTGCCAAAAGGGGGGTTCAGCCATATTGGGAAAATTATCCATTCTGAAATCTGTTGTCCAGATATGGAAAAATAAAGGGTCAGAAATATTTATCACATTTTTTAAACGATTACTCAGATACATGTATCTTCATGCTTCTTTCATAAAAGTAAAGCTTTGGAAGCCTTTAATTTTTTCAAAGCTAAAGGTGGGAGAAACAATGCGGAAACCCAAATCAAGATTGTGAAAAACCGAAAAGAGGTGGGTGAGTATTATGGTAGATACATGAAGATGGACAAGATCGGCCCTTTTTTCCCTAAGTTTCTTCAAGAAAACGGTATAGTTACCCAAAAACCCATGTAGGTTCACCTGATCAGAAGGGTTTTTGGGGAAAAGAAAAAACCGAACTTTTAATGGAAATGGGGGCGAATTTTATGTTTAGTAGCTCTAAATTCCCAAAATCCTTATGGATTAAAGGGGCATTAAAGACGGCTGTTTTATATTAAACAGATTTCCCAAACTAAAAGTTTGTTCAAAAACCCATTTGAGTTGTTAAAAGGTTTGGAAACCGATTTTGGTATATGCGTGTAGGGGGATGCCCGTCTGAATTTTGGGTTTACCCCCCACAAGAAAAGAAATGGACCCCGGGAAATTAAGTGGGTATTTCTTTGGATATGCCGAAAAGTCCAAAGGATAAAAATTTTTTATTGTTCATCTACACTACTAGGATTGTGGAATAAAAAAATGCAAAATTTTTGGGAAAATGACTCAATAAGTGGGGGGTGATCTATTCAAGACATAGTTTATAAACCAAAATTACCTTTCCCCCATCAGGTGAGGATTGGTTGTTGTTCACAACACTCCCCGAGTTCAAAAGGTGTTGAAACCAATAATGAAAATCCACAAATTTTGAGGAAAACATAGTAGATTCCAAAAATCAAGAAATGATTGAGCAACATGTTTCCCCAAGAAAAAAGGGTCCCAATTTTAAAGGGGATCTACTAGAGAAAGGAGATCAGCCCTTTCCCCAGTGATTATATTGTGTATTTACAAGAATTTGGGACAATATTGGAGCTGAAATGGGTTTTAGTCTTTCAAAGGGGAAACTATGAAATTTTGATGAGTCAAAACTTTGGTATAATGTTTTGAGATGAGATGAATTCTTGAAGAGTAATGAAGTCTGGGATCTTGTCCCCTTGCCCCAAAGGTGTAAAAACCATATTTTAAAAAATGGGTCTTTAAAACTAAAAGAGGGGCTCAATTTGGGGAACATTTTAAAGATATAAGGTGACTTGTTGTAAAGGGTTTCAGCCTGAAGGGAAATTTTTAACAGAGGGCCTTAGTCCTGTATCCGGAAAGACTTTCCCTTTGCATAATATTTCCCTTAGTATTTTAAATTTTATTTAAAGGTTTTTTTTCAACAAATGGATGTGAAGCTGTTGGAAAAAGGTTTGAAAACTTGATACATTGTAATACATGGAAGATACTACTCGAGTAATAAAAGGAAAATATCACCATGATTCATGTATTGTGTTTTCTTAAAGTCTAAGGATTTGTGGTATTAAAGTAAAATATACGGACCAAGTGGGAGAATGTTGGAATGTTGGAAGTATGGTCCTATTTTTAAGGAACCACAAACCACAACTTCCACTAACTAAAATTCCCATGTTCCCACTATCCACTTAATCCTAATCAACCATATTATCCACTAACCCATTAGCATGATTTTAGGAAACTTTGATGGAAAGTTTCTCTATAAATAGCTATTGGATTCAAGGTTCCAGAGCGTGAAAAATTCTACAAAAACAAAATTACCATCTTGTGAGTTTTTGAATGTTTTGAAGATCTTGGAGGTTCCGGGACTTGACGGTTTTGTTCCTCTCCGTATTAAGCAATGGCAAGAGGTTAGTGATTTCCCTATTTCCGCTGCATTTTCTTTGTTTGTATTTAGTTTGCGGCTAACATATCCATATAGAACATGACTCTTTTTTCTCAAAAAATTACCTAGCAGAAATCATTTAGACATAGTAATATTGTCAGCTATTTTTGCTCTCTCTTTAGCTAACATATACATGTAGAGATTGAATATTCCTTTTAGTATTTGTGCACTTCAATACCTAAACTTTTTGGCTCGAAATATAAATGGGAAAATAGCCAAAATAATTTAAGGTTATGTTGTAGGGAGAAGGAGGAGGAGGAATAGGACTATTTTGAAGAATAGTGAAAGAAAGTTGCAAGAGTTAGAGCTCAAAACCTATTCAATGTTTAGGAGATTAAATGTTACAAACAAAATGAATAGGACCAAGATTGAAAGAAGATAAATGAGTTGTAAAAAATTTTAAAAAAATTACTGTATGATTAAAAAAACAAAAAGACAACATGGCTTATTCTATTTGCTGAATTTGCCATTTTTGGTAAAAAAAATAATAATAAACTGCTTGGAGTACTATCAATTCATATAGCCCGTTAATGTTTCCTATCAAGCAAAAACACCTTGTCCTCCATGGTGGTGTTATTTTTGTATAGGTCGGCGAAATTTTATGTAATTTCTGATAAACATTAAGATATGTTTTAATTTAAAAAAAAATCCTAGAAATGATAATTTTTTTATTATAAACATACATTTTCTAGAGGATAAGGAACTCTATGTTCAAAACTATAGTAGGTTAGCACTGCTTTCTATTCAAAACTGTGGAGGAAATAAAATTCAACTAAACCATAAACCAAATCAAATAAAATCTATCGAACTTAAGGGGTTTTTTTTTTTTCTTTCAGTTGTGTGGGGAAAGTTCTCAAACAGAATCAAACGTTTTGTGGTAAATTCCCAGATGGACCAAATCAAACTTAAAGTTTAGTCGTACCAAATATAGATCACATAAAAGATCATATTAAAATATATATATATATAAAGTATCCTTATATTATATAAATGAAATACGAAAACATGGTTCACGATCTCCTCTATCTTTTGTTTCATAATATAAACACTTAATAGAAGTTCTTTTTTTTTTTTTTTTGCGTTGTCTATCTTATGATTAATAGTCAACTTGAAAGGTTTTTGATAATGTCTAATCATATTTTACTTTGTATGATGGATTTTGGTGGGTCCTTTTTACAATTGGAGTTGCTCTCAGCTCATTCACACATGAAAATGAGGGTAAAGTTTCCCCATCCACAAATGGTGTTTCCATTTGTTCAGTGACGACTCACATGTTGCTATGTAAAATCAAAAAAGAAGGATATACATAAAGATTCTCCACAGTTTAAAATCAAAAAGAATAATACGGATGAACATGTCTGTTTTTCTAATTTCATATATTAAAAAATATTAAAATAAAAATTAATTAATTACAGTGATGCTAAAAAATATTCCCCCTTTCAAAAGCAAAAAATACAAACCATGTTTTATAATTGGTTTTAATTTAAAAGAAGAATCAAACTATGTTTAACCCAAATTTTTAAAGCGTATCTCTTTCTTACATCCCCGCTTACGGAAGAGTTCCCACACAGCATCTTATTACCTATCTCCATTTCCTTAACACTTTCATCTAGTCTAAGATTATCCTATTCTTTAGGGTAGGGTGTCGATCTTTGAGGAGAATGTTAGATAGGACTTCTTAGTCTTTGTTTATCATTTAAGTTTCTTTATTAGATTTCGGGTCTTGAGAGATAGCGAGATCGGAGCCATAACGGCTAAAATGGAAGCGAAGTTTCCAACAAAAAGCCTCTGACAATTATCAAATGATCAGTTCGTGGCTGGTAGAAATTGTAAAACAATGATGACATTTTCACTTCAAAGGCTTGACACAAAAAATTGTACGAAACTAAACTAGCTAAAAAATGATTAGAAGCTCAGTTACTACCAATACAGATAAAAATAGACAATGTAAGTATTATTCACGTAGATACATCATTTTTTTATGCACATACATATAAAAAATCTAACAAAAATAAATGACATTACGATAATATCAACTATTTTCGCTCCCTCTTGCTAACTTATGCATATACAAAAGCATGTAGGGATTGAATGTTTCTTTCAGTATTATGCACTTAAATTTCTTAACTTTTTGGCTAGAAATATAAATTGGAAAATGGCTACAAATGACTTACGGTTATGTTAAGGAAAAAGAAAAGGAAGCATAGAACTATTTTCAAATGAGTTGTAAGAAATTACAAAATTAGTTGGGATAAAAACACATGTGGCTTATTCTAGTTACTGAACATTCTGCCATTTTGGTGAAAGAAAAATAATAAACAACTTGCCAATAGCACAATGAATTTATCTACCCCCTTTGATGTTTCCTTTCATTAGATTTGTTTTCAAAAAGGGTCGGGGCCAATTATATATAATTTTTGAATAAAAATTGAAATATGTTTTATTTTTAAACAAACTTCCCTTTTTATCATTATTCTAAATATACATTTTTTGCGATGGTTACAAGTGATATTGAAAAGAAAGTTATTGTTCGATGATTATTCTCCAAGATGGAACACTACTCTCTTCTATTTCCTATAAATAAAGAGCACTTTCACTTTGAGTTGAGAAGAGATGCATTTATATAAAGTAATACCCAAATGAGGAGCTTTATATTCAAAAGTGTGGAGGAAATCAAAATTCAGCTAAGCCATCAACGTCCAGACCAAACAAAATCTATCCAACCTGTGGTTTTTTTTCCAGTTGTGTTTGGGAAGTTCTCAAAACAGAATCAAAAAGATTTCTGGTCGATTCCAGGATGGCCAAACCAAACTAAAAGGCTGATGTCGCACCAAAGATAGATAAATGGAACATCACATATGTCGTTTATCTTTTTGATTAAGTCCATTTCAAGGGTTTTTGATAATATTTTATCATATTTTGACTTTGAAATGGTGGATTTTGGTGGGTCATTTTCCAACTGGAGTTAGCTTTCACATCATTCACACATGAAGTTTGAGTATAAAGTTTCCTATGTAAACAATGGTGCTTCCATTTGCGCATGGAAAATTCATATTTTGCTATGTGTTTTAAAAATCAAAAGGAAGGGAAGGATACACATAATTCTCTATCCATAGTTTAAAAAAAACAAAAAAATGGGACAAAAATTTGAACGTGGCTTGTTTTCATTATATCATATCATACATATCATATAAAAATATACAAATTAATAATTAATTACAGTCCAAACAGTGAACCAAATTGGATGATACCACATGATTCAGTTCTCGAAGTGAAGCTATTGAACCATACTTTATATATATTGGTTTGATTTTAAATCAAACCATGTCCAAGTCTACTTTAAACAATATAACTCTTTTCTACAAACCGCTGATGGGGGGGAATCCCACACTCAAATCTTATTACCTTTTCCTCTTTTCCTTAACACTTCCATTATTGTAATCTAAGATTGTCGTATCTGTAGGAACGGAATAAATTTCTTTGAGGAGGATAATAGATTGACACTTAGCCCTCGTTTGTCATTCATTTCCCTTTTCCCTTTTTATACCAAAATAATTATATTAGCTAATGAGTTGGCAAACAAATTTTCTTTTTGCAATTCAGACTAGGGATTGTTGGGCAACCGTGATCGAAGCGAATTCACCCATAAAAGTCTCTAACGATTATCAGAAAACACAGCTTGTGGCATAGAGAAAATCTTCAAAAACATTGACCAATCATTTGATGCAAGGATTAGATTGCCATTAAATAAAAATAAAAATAAATAGGACAATGAAAAAATAGAAACCCTCAATGAATATTGTCTCTGGCTTTTTTTGGGAGAAAGGAAAAATGTATTAACTAATGTTTAAACATTTTTAATTGGTAAAGCATTTCATTTTCTAAAAGATGAAAATTATTTTCCATTCGGAGAACAAAAATATTTTTTCCCTTCCATTTCAGTCAGTCAATTACCACCACAAGCCACATCATCAAACAATACCCTTACCTTCACCTCCTAACACCACAAGCCCTAATTGCTCTCAATCTCAACCATTATCATGTAACTAGGTTATATATATCAAAGGTAGGGAAGGGAAAAAAAAACATATGGTGCTCATCATGTAACAAAAAATACACAACAAGGGCAACCGATGGGTTCAACACAAATATATATGAAAAAAGAATCCATACCGTAAGTGGTTTTGTTGTAGACTCAATGACCAATGTTTAGATAGATCAGTCTCTAGCTCTTCTCTCCCCCCTCACCACTTTTCTACTCTCTTGCTCAGGTAATTTTGTGGTGTATTTGACAACCAGATTGTGACAAGTATATAACGTTTTTAATAGTAACTTATATATGATGTAAAAGCAATTTTTTTATTGAAAATCACCATTTTCTAAGTACAATACTCAAATTTATTAATGTTTTTCCATGTAAGGCACAAGGTCAAAAATGGATAAAATTATCAGGGCCACCAACGGTTTAAGGGTGTTTTGTTTTTAAATTTTAATATTTGGACATCTTATTAATATATTTCCCAAATTATTTTTTTTTTTTAGGAGATGAAGGGAGGGGATTGATTTTTGACCTCTTTGGAGAAAGCAATGTTTAAACTATTCGGGCCATTAAATGTGTTTCAACCGTATTAGAGTTGCTTAACTTTTTCTTCTTTAAAATTTGAAATAATGGAAATTGCTTTTCCATCAGCTCGCCCAATTATTTTTGCATTTTCAGCTTTTATAGTCTCTCCCTAGGACTATATTTATCTTTCTTCGGTAATGTATACACTATTTTTTTTTCCAATAAAGATAAACATATTTATTCATTTCAAATCTTTTTTTTTTTAAAAAAAATCGATTTTTTGAGTTCACGATGTTAATATTCTCCATAAAAGTTGGCTAAATAGACATTTAATTTTCCTTATTTAAATATTGATCCAGTTGAAATAATTAATCTAACAATCAATTTATAAAATTTACAATTAAAAATTTAAAATCACACTTTGAACTAATATAACTATTATGTTACAATCTCAAGTAAACATCGTTAAAATAAATCTATCGATCATTGCATGTAATAAATATAAGAAATAACGGTTCTTTCAAAATCTTGTTACAGATAATGCCGGATCTTACTAAATATGATGTAACTTTTAGCCTCTTCATATGCTTTTACTATTTTCCTTCTTTTTTTAAAATTAAATCTTTTTTATCTTAAGTGCATTTTCATTTTATATTTATATGTTTTGTTTAGAATTTTTTCCTTTATATCGTTCTTTGGTCTACAACCTCCATAAAATCATGTTCACTTTTTTTAAAAACCTCTCTTATGGTTTGGGCCCTTAATAAAACATAGAAAAGGGAATCAACTTGTTGGAGCATGCATGGTAAAGATAGATACGAAAGTATATTTTAGACGTCGTAGGATTAATTTTTAGTAAAATTTCAAAACTTGTAGTCGTAGAAAAACAATATAGGGTATGACATTTGAATCCACTTGAAATCTACTATGAACCTTTATTCTATATAGTACATTGTTTCAAGTTTTAGGAACTTTAATTTTGCAATATACGTACAGTACCATAGACCTAACTTATGCAATACCAATAATACTACCATTTAATTTGACAAATAGATGGAAATTGAGCTATTTTGACTTAATTTATAACTCATTTATTTTAGACCAATACTCACAATGCAAATTTATCTATGTGTGTGTGTGTTATTTTACTTTTGAGTGGTATCAATTTCCAAAAAAAAAAAAAAATGATTAAAGAAATGATGGCCAAATTTATTTTAACTTTAAAAAGATACGATAATATAAGTTTTAATACGTTACCCCAAAAACCAAGGTTAAGTAAGTATAAAATAGATAAGGTATTAAGCTCTACTCATTTCCCTACCATGTAAGGGATAGGTTTTTCAATTTTAGAAACCCAAAGCATATCCCTTTTAATATCTTGGAACCAACTTATACCTATACCCTATACCTTGTTAAAAAATCACAGGGGATAGAGTACTTTGTGAAATTTGTAAGTTTTACCTTTCTTTTTATAAATTTCTAATTTATTATGATTTAAAAGAGTAATCTATATATAATATTATAAATTCTTTATACACAAAATTTATAGAACCTCTAACACAATATGTGAAATTCAAAAAAAAAATAATTTTTCCACCTTAATTAAATTTTAAGTTTGCAATCTTACTACTTAACAAATAGAAAAGAATAAGGTAAAAGAATAGAAAAACTAAAGTTGGGAGAGAAAAATGGGAAAAAATAAGGAAAATTAAAGAGGGCGACATTAGGTTTAATGTCTAAGGTTATTAACTTATGGGAAATTTTCACTCTCTCTTTTTCTTTTTTACCAAAACATTTATCGGTAAAAAATTTATAAATTTTTTTATTTACTATTCATTTATTAATAATTAATATATTAATAAATAAGGATAGGTTACTTTAAAACCTATACTCTATATACTTTAAAGTATAGGTTTTCAAAGTGGGTACAAGATAAGAAAATCTTATACCCATACTTTACTCTATAAAAGTAGGGTTTTAAAAAATCTATACCTTTAAAAACTATCCTGCAACCCCTAATACTTGCCTAGAACTGACGCGACCGAGTAGATACAAGTGGCATCTTGTACAACAAAGTTGCCAGCTCATTCCTAGTAAAATCTATAAATTTTATAAGATATAGAAATAGAACAGAGTAATTTTCGGTTCTAAATTTATATAACCTATACCCATCACAAATCCGATTGAAATTGTATGAGGGAAAAAGAAAAGATAATTAAAAATATCTAGATATTGTAATTACATATGGTAAATCACAAATTAAACCTCATATTTATGCACACTAATATCCTTTTGTTGATGAATAGAAATTTTTTTTTAATCCTTTAATGGACATTTCTTAAATCTCAACCAATGGGAAAAACCTATATGCTAGGTCACAAAAATAAAACAGCAAACCTAATTGAATTTTATCATATTATGTCATATTTAGTATGTAATTTAACTATTAAAATTTATTTTCATTCTTAAAAAAAAAAAAAAAAGAGGTTTAGCCCACTCAATATTATTATCCACTAATTAGGGAAAAAGTCATTACAAGAAAACAAGGCTTTAGAAACAACAATTTTTGCGATGGAAAATACTATCTCTGAAAGTATTAATCTACGATGGATTTGCAATGGATTTAGGCTATATATATATATACAATTCGTTTGTTATTACAACAGAATCAAAAACAAACTACCAACAGATTTGGAGAGATTTAATTTTGTCACAATTTTGTCTCTGATTCTATTGTGGGAAAAAAAACAAAATTTTGGTGCAATATAAACTTACCCTTTTAAAGACAAAAATTGTCCATCTCTATACTATAACGATAAATATTAAAATTTTAATGCTAGCGTAATTTAAAGAAAAACCACCGTAAATTTGTCTTTAAATTTATTTTACAATGATCGTAATTTTTCAATACGGATTAATTCTATCTCTAAAAGTAACTAATATATATGCATTAATAAATGATATAATATATTGCATTATGTATTATAATTTTTGTCTTATATATAAAATATTATATATTATTTAAAATATCGATATCATATAATATATTTATAAAATATTAAATGATCAAGTTACATATTATGCTTTTATTATATATAAAATTTTTATAATATAAATAATATAATAAATCTATTTTTAAATAATAAGATAAAATTTATATCATTACTAATTTTATAATTTATTATAAGTTAGTATTTTGTTATACATTATTCGCTATATATAGGAAAACTCAAATTTAATCAAAAAACATAGATGGTGTTACAATTATGGGTTATATGAAACTCAAAAGTTAAATATGATTTAAAGGAAAAAAACACTACCAAAATGGTGAGCTCTTGAGAAGTTTCAATTAAAAGAAATATAATTTTGCTAGTATGGATAATCAATAAAGGGTTTAATTGTAAATGAAAATTACCATGGTGTAAGGGGCTCTAATGGGGTTATCATATTTTTAATTAAAATAATTTACTTGTAATTTAATGGAATCCGGCTTACTTGCAATAGAAATTTTGTCTCTAATTCTTCTTTTTTTTTTCAAATTTTGTTGATTTTTTATGACAAAACTGAGACAGATTTTTTGTTACAAATTTACGACAAATGTAAAATCTATCGCCAAATAAAATTAGCAATAAAGCTTTTTGCAACAGAAATTTTCAAGAAAATTCCCTCTCTAAAGGGTTTTTTTTTTTTATACAAAAGTATTACTTTCGGAGAGAAATTTCATTCTCTAAAAGTTAAATTTTCTTGTAGTGAGTGAAAGATGACCTATTTTGGCATGACTAGTTACTCAATCTGGCATTGTAGTTTCCATCCTTTTTGTAATATTTAAAAAATAATGTATTTGTGATATGTGTACTTCAAATAGAAAAAAAAAAATACAATAGTTTACCAATTTTATATATTTATGCTAGCTTTCTATTGTGGTGAATTTTAGTAAAACTAACTCTAAGAGTGGAGTCTTGTGGAATTGTGACACATGATGTGAAATATGGTCTCTACAAATTTTGGGAGAGATTTATATTGGTTTAAAAGGCGAAGTAGTAAATAACATATTAACATCAATTGAAACTTTTGATCAAATGGTTAAAAAAATCCCATTAGTGATTGTTAACTTGATCATTGGCTACTTTTGTCTTGAGGTGTTAAAAAATGGTATTAAAGCTAATAAAACTATCAATAACCCCCTGATTCAAAGGGCAACCAAAAGGGGGAAAGAACGAGCTCATTGTGAGGTATCGCAACAAAGACACTGCGTGGTTTTAAGGGAATTTTGATTTCCCCTTGTGAAATATAATCCCACATGATTTGTGGAAGAAAATTGGTATTACTTTATAATGTTAAATAGTAATGATGTGTTAAAATAGTTAGAAGCTTTTAGACCTAGTGATTTTAAAAAGGTCCATTAGTGTTTTTTGGCTTGATTATTGGTTACTTTTAATTATATGGTGTTAAAGGATTAATGGGTAGTTTTGGTTTGTCATCATGTGTAGTTAGTTTTCACAACAAGTAACAATGTCCAAAGATAGATTCCAGTTTTGATTTATCAAAAATTGTAATTTCTCAATGTGTAGGATAACGTGAACTTAGCTTTCATAATGTACACAAAAAATATAGTTTATTTTTAAAATATAGTGAAAACTCAACTAGGTTGATCTAAAATTATGACCCATTTTTTTAGGCTAACACTCAATTATATGTCCAACTTATCTCAATTTTCTTATTTTTGTTTATATTTGTTGTAAAAGAAGAAATTTACAAGTTATGATTTTATAGGATATAGGTTCCAAGGTTGCTCCAAAGCATCACAATTAAGTTTTAGTTCTAAACTTTTGAAACCAATACTTACAAAGTAGAATATAGGCTAAGAATTTGTATCTCTCACCCTTATTATAAATCACTTCTTTTTTTTTTATAAATAGCATGTTACCTCCTAAAAACTATTAAAATTACAAAAACATCTATATTTTAAAAATAACACACTTCATCCAAGGAAAATATTGACATCATAAAGTATCTCACCAAGTACCACTCAATGTTTTGTGTCAATAATAAATGTAATTATAAAAATTTTTTTTTTACGTCAAATAATGACATGATTTGACGATTTGTGTTAATCGTTAAAAGTCAACTTGATATCAAACAAAAAAAAAAAACAAATTAAATGATGAATATGCATAAAACGTAAAAATTATGAGTGTATAAAGAAGTTGACGTACTATTATATTGGATATGAAATTTTAGGGAAAGTCAACATTTTTCAAGAATTAAAAGTATGATATTTTAAAAGTTTGGAATTCTAAGTGTTGTCACTGCAATTTAAATTATTTTTATTATCACAATAAAAATGTTTATATCATTTTTATTGCCTCCTTCAAATCCTTTCTTCTTTCTCTCCTAGTCCATTATTACATAAGTGGTACTTCGTGCCCTTGATGCCTAGCAAGTGTCCCGAGGCACATCTTAACAATGACAGCTTTATCAATCATCTTTCAATTTCTCATTAATGGATCCTACTTCAAACTTTCTGTTAAAACACATTCAAATTGTTTAAATTTATATGTTTAAATCTTCCCCGTAGTATTCTTATCTTCATTACTTCTATCTTTTTGCACATGTCAATAGTTTGATATCCTGCATTTAAATCCAAAAAATATCACCAATCTTATAACCGTCCAATAGAACTTACTTTAAGCATCATGGACACTTTACGATTGTATAGAATACTTTGTACACCTTTCCACTTTATTTATCTTATTGAGTTTTGTTTGTCCCTGCCTTTGCTTTTTTGCCAAGATAGCATTAATCTTATTTAAAGAAATTTTCTTATTACACTATTTTCACAATAGATTCATCCATGCTTTTCTTGTACTAAACTATCTATGTTGTGTGCTAATATCAAAAAAACTTAGTAAAAAAAATAGCCCATCAGCATATTGATTGGAAAAGTTAGTGGATACACTCATTGGCGTTTTTAAAATTAGTTTAAAATTTAATCAATTCAAAATTCAAAAAGGTATAAGACTTAATTGACTAACCCACCATTACGTAATGTCTCAAAAATGAGAAAAGAATAAAATTAAGCAACAAAAATATGAAAAGAGATATTGAAAAATAGTAAACTTATGTACAAATATGAAAAGTGTTTTTTCTAAACCCCTATAGGTTTTTTTTTATGAGTCATAGATCTTGTTGAAGTAGTACTTGGGTCTTAAATGATTTTAAAGAGCGATAAAATGAGTGAATTTTTTTTAATTTTTTTCACCCATATTTATTAATTTTTATTTCCCTTTGTAAATGTACCATATAGGCAGTTTGGATACACTAAACTTGCAACTCTTATTTCGAAAACCCATTTTTAAGAATTTGTGTAGTATGGAGAGAGAAAAAGGAAAAAAAGAGTAGAGAGAGACAAAGGATGGTGGGCTTAGAAGTGGAGGTGGGACAATGATGGACAATTATCATGCAAAGTCAAGTAACAATCATATATAATAAAAATATGCTAGATTGGCAATACGAGGAGGGGATGAGGTAAGAGTAAGGGGTGTCCAAATTGATATATTGCATTTTGACATATCAATAACTAACAAAATGTATCATATAAGTTTTTGAATGGTAAAGTTAATGGATGCATTCAAAAAAAAATAAATAAATGGTTAAGAGTCGATTAATTAATCCTATTACTAAGTAATGGTGCAGAAGCGATAAAAGAAAATAAAATCAAGAAATAAAGCCCCATTGTATTTGAATGGTGATAATATTCCCACTCTATAGAAGTCCTCAATGTAGGGAAATAAACTATGGATGCAAGAGGGGTGATAAAAATTTACAAGAAATAATAAAAAGTTACAAAAAACACTCACTTTCAAAAAGACTCTCAACGTATTTCTTGAACTATCGATATGTCAAGCACTTAAGAATAAAACTAGGAGAGCACACATGAATAACACAAGTTAGAAAACAAAGATGTGTTGCCTAATAGCGATAAATCAATTGCAATAAGGGGACAGTAAGTCAAGGAGGATGGCTAACTACCCCCTGGTAGGTGGTTGACCGCTCTTACAAAACTCGACTATCTTTATAACTAATGGGGTTAACTAGCAATATTTGAAAATTAATATATTTACTTATTACTTAAGTTGTTGTAAACTATTAAGTTATTCTTTCATTGTTTTATCTAAATCATTTTATATCTTATGTTATTTTAGTCTTTGGAAAATTTTTATCATTACAAAATTTAGGGTTCAACTTTTTAATTCCGTGAAAATGATAGACATATGTGTGAACTAGAAGTGAGCAAGTAATTTTCTCATATCTTGTGCCATATTTTACCATATCTGATTGAATAGATTCTAAATGGGTTTTTGAAAGGTCATTGGATAATTTTTTGGTATAATTTTCCAAAAAAAATTATTAGGTATAAGTTAGGTTTAACGTTTTCATACTTGTGCCCATTAAAAAAACTTATACTCTAAAGTATACAAAATACAAGATTTTTATGATACTCCATACCACTATAAAAATTGTTAAGTAATAATAATGAAGTAAACCAATATTATATTTCTATTTTCTAATTCTAAATTATATGGGTGAGTGGATAATCCTATCTCACAAGGTACCCATATATACCTTGCTCGACCAGATAAGTTCCAAATTTAAAAAAATTTAAAGGGGCATAAAGTAGATTTTAGGTATAGATTTTCCAAAACTTCCTCTTACAAGAAAATGCATTTAATAGGTATTTATATCCTGTACACATCTTAAAACCTATATTCTAAGGTATACAATACATATTCTAAAGTATCTTATGCCCACCTTATTTAAAAAATCATTAAATAATATTAATAAATAAATAAACAATAATAATATTTTATTTTTGTAATATGTTATAAAATAGGCTTTAGTTCTAAAATTTATAAGCTTATACATTATAGGGTAAGATACATGTAGAGCCCCATATGCTACCTACCCTATATCTACTCACCCTTACTAACTTCTATCAAAAATTAAAAATAAAAGAAATAAAAGTATAGGCTAGAACCTAAATCCATCATTCATAAGAAATAAAGCATTTTCTACTCATTTTTCTACCTCTCTTTTGTCTCATTTTTATGTTTGTAGTTTTTACCTCCATTATATCATGTCTTCCTTATTATTAACACTATCTTTACTGTTATCTTCCGCTTCTCTCTTATCTCATTTTTACATTTTTATTGTTTTGTTGTATTATGTTTATATTTTTCATCAAATGTTATTTGTAAACTTGTTATGATTAACTTAGCACTAATACTTTAAGTGAGCGAACTAAACATTCTATTAAATATAAAATGGTGGAGATTGTATCTTCATCATGGATGTATTATTTTGTCATCTTGGTTTTGAAATGTCACTTTTGTTTAGGATGTCATATAGGGTAAATTTTGTAAGCCATTTTTCTAAACTTGTTGAAAGTGTGCCTTCAAACAATTTAAATGAATGAGATGTTATTAAAACATTTCAAATTGTTGATAATTTAAAAATTTTTACATTACAAAATGTAATAGAAAAATATATAGGTTTTACAAATATCATATACCCTATAGATTTTACAAGGTATAAGCTTTAGATGATTCTAAGGTGGCTCCAAGGTATCATAAGTCTCATGCCTTATCAGATCTCATATTTACTGAACATCTCTAACTAAATTAATTTGGAATCGCTAACTTAAAATGAAAATTTAATCCATATGCCTTATAGCTCAACGGCATGAAAATTGATAGAGAATATACTTAAATAATGTTGATTTTTAAAAAAAAATTCACCAAATAGAATACTTGTAAAAATTATTCCAAAAATGGGTTTTGAAGTCGCGAACCCAATCTATGCCTTCAATTTTTGTAAAAAAAAAAATTATGGATAATCAATTATTGAAAATGGAAGTTTTTTTTAATTAAAAAAATTAAAAGCTTACCTAAAGATAACCTAAAAAAAAAAGTAATTTTCATAAATTTAAAAATTATAAAATAGGTAATTGCAATAAGAAAAAATAAATCATTGCTTCAATGGTATATAAATTTACTAACTTTAATTAGTTGTTTACATTTAGTTTTTAAAAAGGAGAAAAGACATACATATGAAATAAATAAGAAAAAGTTGAATCCTATCTTCTAATTATTCCTTCTCCCTTAGAAATGTTTAGGTAGCCGTGTAAATGTGTTCATCAGCTCCCACGACAACCTAGAATGTGGAGTTGGAGAAGCCTGTGACTCTTATGCAGATGGTGCTACGGGTTTCGTCAAATTCTCATGGAGGCATTGGACTCCACTTTGTAACTCGATGCAAAGATTCATCCTGCCACATTGGTTGTTTATCAGAGTGTCTCTTATGTGGGCGGGTGGTGTTCGGATAAGAGCACTAATGGAATGACGATGTGATATAACAAATGTGCTGGGCAGTTGTGCCTAGCTGTCGTACATCGCACTGGAATCCAGTTGGAACTATTACTCCTGCATGTTAGACATTCTTATGCCTCAACCTAATTCCGAGATCGTTGACATCCCGCGGTCCTACAGCACACAAGAATCTTCTATTGTTTATTGCCATAAGTCAACAAGTTGTGCTTCAGCCTCATCATATACACCATATTGCCATTGAGCCTGTGGGTACAACGTTACCCTAGTGATCATGTAAGAATTAAAGACCATG
>JBBMOL010003109.1:6582-18912 GCA_037954665.1 Laguncularia racemosa | reverse complement strand
TTTGTTGTCGTGGTAATTGCAGCTACTTTGTTTGAGTAACGACATGGACATTTATAGTGAGAATACGTAGAGGGATTAAAATTGTCGCCGTGACATTTTCATCGCGATGGCAGCAACAACGTTGACAACATTTGTTGCGATGATATTTGTAGCAGCTATGTTTGTGACGATAATATTTGCGGTGACAGCTGCCGCAATGATATCTATGGTTAGAATGTTTGTAGTGGCAATATTTTCGACGACAACATTTGTTGTCGAGGTAATTGCAGCTACTTTGTTTGAGTAACGAATTGGAAATTTATAGTGACAATACATAGAGTGATTAAAATTGTAGCCGTACATTTTTATCGCGATGGCAGCAACAACGTTGACAACATTTGTAGCGAAGATATTTGTTGCAGCTATGTTTGTAACGACAATATTTGCGGTGACAACTGCCGCAATGATATTTGTGGTTAGAATGTTTGTAGTGGCAATATTTTCGACGACAACATTTGTTGTCGTGGTAATTGCAGCTACTTTGTTTGAGTAACGACATGGACATTTATAGTGACAATACGTAGAGTGATTAAAATTGTGGCCGTGACATTTTCATCGCGATGGCAGCAACAACGTTGACAACATTTGTTGCGATGATATTTGTAGCAGCTATGTTTGTGACGATAATATTTGCGGTGACAGCTGCCAGCAATGATATTTCTGGTTAGAATGTTTGTAGTGGCAATATTTTCGACGACAACATTTGTTGTCGTGGTAATTGCAGCTACTTTGTTTGAGTAACGAACTTGGAAATTTATAGTGACAATACATAGAGTGATTAAAATTGTGGCCGTGACATTTTCATCGCGATGGCAGCAACAACGTTGACAACATTTGTAGCGAAGATATTTGTAGCAGCTATGTTTGTAACGACAATATTTGCGTTGACAACTGCCGCAATGATATTTGTGGTTAGAATGTTTGTAGTGGCAATATTTTCGACGACAACATTTGTTGTCGTGGTAATTGCAGCAACTTTTTTGAGTAACGACATGGAATTTATAGTTGACAATACATAGAGTGATTAAAATTGTGGCCGTGACATTTTCATCGCGATGGCAGCAACAACGTTGACAACATTTGTTAGCGATGATATTTGTAGCAGCTATGTTTGTACGACAATATTTGCGGTGACAACTGCCGCAATGATATTTTGGTTAGAATGTTTGTAGTGGCAATATTTTCGACGACAACATTTGTTGTCGTGGTAATTGCAGCTACTTTGTTTGAGTAACGACATGGACATTTATAGTGACAATACGTAGAGTGATTAAAATGTGCCGTGACATTTTCATCGCGATGGCAGCACAACGTTGACACATTTTGCAATGATATTTGTAAGCAGCTATGTTTGTAACGACAATATTTGCGGTTGACAACGCCGCAATGATATTTGTGGTTAGAATGTTTGTAGTGACAATTTTGCACGACAACATTTGTTGTGTGGTAATTGCAGCACTTTGTTTGAGTAACGACATGGAATTTATAGTGACAATACATAGAGTGATTAAAAATTGTGCCGTGACATTTTCATCGCGATGCAGCAAAACGTTGACAACATTTTAGCGAAGAATATTTGTAGCAGCTATGTTTGTAACGACAATATTTGCGGTGACAACTACCGCAATGATATTTGTGGTTAGAATGTTTGTAGTGGCAATATTTTCGACGACAACATTTGTTGTCGTGGTAATTGCAGCTATTTTGTTTGAGTAACGACATGGACATTTATAGTGACAATACGCAATACTAGAGTGATTAAAATTGTAGCCGTGACATTTTATCGCGATGGCAGCACAACGTTGACAACATTTGTAGCGAATGATATTTGTAGCAGCTATGTTTGTAACGACAATATTTGCGTTGACAACTGCCGCAATGATATTTGTGGTTAGAATGTTTGTAGTGACAATATTTGCAGCGACAACATTTGTTGTAGTGGTAATTGCAGCACTTTTTTTGTGTAACGACTTGGAAATTTATAGTGACAATACATAGAGTGATTAAAATTGTGGCCGTGACATTTTCATCGCGATGGCAGCAGGGGGGGGGGGGGGGGGGGGGGGGGGGGGGGGGGGGGGCCGTGACATTTTTATCGCATGGCAGCAGAACGTTGACAACATTTGTAGCGAAGATATTTGTAGCAGCTATGTTTGTAACGACAATATTTGCGTGACAACTGCCGCAATGATATTTGTGGTTAGAATGTTTGTAGTGGCAATATTTTCGCGACAACATTTGTTGTGTGGTAATTGCAGCTACTTTGTTTGAGTAACGACATGGACATTTATAGTGACAATACATAGAGTGATTAAAATTGTGCCGTGACATTTTCATCGCGATGGCAGCAACAACGTTGACAACATTTGTAGCGATGATATTTGTAGCAGCTATGTTGTAACGACAATATTTGCGGTGACAACTGCCGCAATGATATTTATGGTTAGAATGTTTGTAGTGGCAATATTTTCGACGACAACATTTGTTGTCGTGGTAATTGCAGCTACTTTGTTTGAGTAACGACATGGACATTTATAGTGACAATACGTAGAGTGATTAAAATTGTGGCCGTGACATTTTCATCGCGATGGCAGCAACAACGTTGACAACATTTGTTGCGATGATATTTGTAGCAGCTATGTTTGTGACGATAATATTTGCGGTGACAACTGCCGCAATGATATTTATGGTTAGAATGTTTGTAGTGGCAATATTTTCGACGACAACATTTGTTGTCGTGGTAATTGCAGCTACTTTGTTTGAGTAACGACAAGGACATTTATAGTGACAATACATAGAGTGATTAAAATTGTGGCCGTGACATTTTCATCGCGATGGCAGCAAAAACGTTGACAACATTTGTAGCGAAGATATTTGTAGCAGCTATGTTTGTGACGATAATATTTGCGGTGACAGCTGCCGCAGTGATATTTGTGGTTAGAATGTTTGTAGTGGCAATATTTTCGACGACAACATTTGTTGTCGTGGTAATTGCAGCTACTTTGTTTGAGTAACGACTTGGAAATTTATAGTGACAATACATAGAGTGATTAAAATTGTGGCCGTGACATTTTCATCGCGATGGCAGCAACAACGTTGACAACATTTCTAGCGAAGATATTTGTAGCAGCTATGTTTGTAACGACAATATTTGCGGTGACAACTGCCGCAATGATATTTGTGGTTAGAATGTTTGTAGTGGCAATATTTTCGACGACAACATTTGTTGTCGTGGTAATTGCAGCTACTTTGTTTGAGTAACGACATGGACATTTATAGTGACAATACGTAGAGTGAGTAAAATTGTAGCCGTGACATTTTTATCGCGATGGCAGCAGCAACGTTGACAACATTTGTTGCAATGATATTTGTAGCAGCTGTGTTTTAACGAAATATTTGCGTTGAAACTGCCGCAATGATATTTGTGGTTAGAATGTTTGTAGTGACAATATTTGCAGCGACAACATTTGTTGTAGTGGTAATTGCAGCAACTTTTTTTGTGTAACGACTAGAAATTTATAGTGACAATACATAGAGTGATTAAAATTGTGGCCGTGACATTTTCATCGCGATGGCAGCAACAACGTTGACAACATTTGTAGCGAAGATATTTGTAGCAGCTATGTTTGTAACGACAATATTTGCGGTGACAACTGCCGCAATGATATTTGTGGTTAGAATGTTTGTAGTGACAATATTTGCAGCGACAAAATTTGTTGTAGTGGTAATTGCAGCGACTTTTTTTGTGTAACGACTTGGAAATTTATAGTGACAATACATAGAGTGATTAAAATTGTGGCCGTGACATTTTCATCGCGATGGCAGCAAAAACGTTGACAACATTTGTAGCGAAGATATTTGTAGCAGCTATGTTTGTGACGATAATATTTGCGGTGACAGCTGCCGCAGTGATATTTGTGGTTAGAATGTTTGTAGTGGCAATATTTTCGACGACAACATTTGTTGTCGTGGTAATTGCAGCTACTTTGTTTGAGTAACGACTTGGAAATTTATAGTGACAATACATAGAGTGATTAAAATTGTGGCCGTGACATTTTCATCGCGATGGCAGCAACAACGTTGACAACATTTCTAGCGAAGATATTTGTAGCAGCTATGTTTGTAACGACAATATTTGCGGTGACAACTGCCGCAATGATATTTGTGGTTAGAATGTTTGTAGTGGCAATATTTTCGACGACAACATTTGTTGTCGTGGTAATTGCAGCTACTTTGTTTGAGTAACGACATGGACATTTGTAGTGACAATACGTAGAGTGAGTAAAATTGTAGCCGTGATATTTTTATCGCGATGGCAGCAGCAACGTTGACAACATTTGTTGCAATGATATTTGTAGCAGCTGTGTTTCTAACGAAAATATTTGCGTTGACAACTGCCGCAATGATATTTGTGGTTAGAATGTTTGTAGTGACAATATTTGCAGCGACAACATTTGTTGTAGTGGTAATTGCAGCAACTTTTTTTGTGTAACGACGTAGAATTTATAGTGACAATACATAGAGTGATTAAAATTGTGGCCGTGACATTTTCATCGCGATGGCAGCAACAACGTTGACAACATTTGTAGCGAAGATATTTGTAGCAGCTATGTTTGTAACGACAATATTTGCGGTGACAACTGCCGCAATGATATTTGTGGTTAGAATGTTTGTAGTGACAATATTTGCAGCGACAACATTTGTTGTAGTGGTAATTGCAGCGACTTTTTTTGTGTAACGACTTGGAAATTTATAGTGACAATACATAGAGTGATTAAAATTGTGGCCGTGACATTTTCATCGCGATGCCAGCAACAACGTTGACAACATTTGTAGCGAAGATATTTGTAGCAGCTATTTTTGTAACGACAATATTTGCGGTGACAACTACCGCAATGATATTTGTGGTTAGAATGTTTGTAGTGGCAATATTTTCGACGACAACATTTGTTGTAGTGGTAATTGCAGCTACTTTGTTTGAGTAACGACATGGACATTTATAGTGACAATACGTAGAGTGATTAAAATTGTAGCCGTGACATTTTTATCGCTATGGCAGCAGGAACGTTGACAACATTTGTAGCGAAAATATTTGTAGCAGCTATGTTTGTAACGACAATATTTGCGGTGACAACTACCGCAATGATATTTGTGGTTAGAATGTTTGTAGTGGCAATATTTTCGACGACAACATTTGTTGTAGTGGTAATTGCAGCTACTTTGTTTGAGTAACGACATGGACATTTATAGTGACAATACATAGAGTGATTAAAATTGTAGCCGTGACATTTTTATCGCGATGGCAGCAACAACGTTGACAACATTTGTAGCGATGATATTTGTAGCAGCTATGATTGTAACGACAATATTTGCGTTGACAACTGCCGCAATGATATTTATGGTTAGAATGTTTGTAGTGGCAATATTTTCGACGTCAACATTTGTTGTCGTGGTAATTGCAGCTACTTTGTTTGAGTAACGACATGGACATTTATAGTGACAATACGTAGAGTGATTAAAATTGTGGCCGTGACATTTTCATCGCGATGGCAGCAACAACGTTGACAACATTTGTTGCGATGATATTTGTAGCAGCTATGTTTGTGACGATAATATTTGCGGTGACAGCTGCCGCAATGATATTTATGGTTAGAATGTTTGTAGTGGCAATATTTTCGACGACAACATTTGTTGTCGTGGTAATTGCAGCTACTTTGTTTGAGTAACGACATGGACATTTATAGTGACAATACATAGAGTGATTAAAATTGTGGCCGTGACATTTTCATCGCGATGGCAGCAACAACGTTGACAACATTTGTAGCGAAGATATTTGTAGCAGCTATGTTTGTGACGAATATTTGCGGTGACAGCTGCCGCAGTGATATTTGTGGTTAGAATGTTTGTAGTGGCAATATTTTCGACGACAACATTTGTTGTCGTGGTAATTGCAGCTACTTTGTTTGAGTAACGACTTGGAAATTTATAGTGACAATACATAGAGTGATTAAAATTGTGGCCGTGACATTTTCATCGCGATGGCAGCAACAACGTTGACAACATTTGTTGCGATGATATTTGTAGCAGCTATGTTTGTGACGACAATATTTGCGGTGACAACTGCCGCAATGATATTTATGGTTAGAATGTTTGTAGTGACAATATTTGCAACGACAACATTTGTTGTAGTGGTAATTGCAACCACTTTGTTTGAGTAACGACATGGACATTTATAGTGACAATACATAGAGTGATTAAAATTGTGGCCGTGACATTTTTATCGCGATGCAGAACAACGTTGACACATTTGTAGCGCGATGATATTTGTAGCAGCTATGTTGTAACGACAATATTTGCGGATGACAACTGACCGCAATGATATTTGTGGTTAAATGTTTGTGGTGGCAATATTTCGAGCGACAACATTTGTTGTAGTGGTAATTGCAGCTACTTTTTTTGAGTAACGACTTGGAAATTTATAGTGACAATACATAGAGTGATTAAAATTGTAGCCGTGACATTTTCATCGCGATGGCAGCAACAACGTTGACAACATTTGTAGCGAAGATATTTGTAGCAGCTATGTTTGTAACGACAATATTTGCGTTGACAACTGCCGCAATGATATTTGTGGTTGGAATGTTTGTAGTGGACAATATTTCGACGACAAACATTTGTTGTAGTGGTAATTGCAGCTACTTTTTTTGAGTAACGACATTGGAAATTTATAGTGACAATACATAGAGTGATTAAAATTGTGGCCGTGACATTTTCATCGCGATGGCAGCAACAACGTTGACAACATTTGTAGCGATGATATTTGTAGCAGCTATGTTTGTGACGACAATATTTGCGGTGACAACTGCCGCAATGATATTTATGGTTAGAATGTTTGTAGTGACAATATTTGCAACGACAACAATTGTTGTTGTGGTAATTGCAACCACTTTGTTTGAGTAACGACATGGACATTTATAGTGACAATACATAGAGTGATTAAAATTGTGGCCGTGACATTTTTATCGCGATGGCATTAACAATGTTGACACCATTTGTAGCGAAAATATTTGTAGCAGCTATGTTTGTAACGACAATATTTGCGGTGACAACTACCGCAATGATATTTGTGGTTAGAATGTTTGTAGTGGCAATATTTTCGACGACAACATTTGTTGTAGTGGTAATTGCAGCAACTTTTTTTAGTAACGACTTGGAAATTTATAGTGACAATACATAGAGTGATTAAAATTGTGGCCGTGACATTTTCATCGCGATGGCAGCAACAACGTTGACAACATTTGTTGCGAAGATATTTGTAGCAGCTATGTTTGTAACGACAATATTTGCGGTGACAACTGCCGCAATGATATTTGTGGTTAGAATGTTTGTAGTGGCAATATTTTCAACGACAACATTTGTTGTAGTGGTAATTGCAGCTACTTTTTTGAGTAACGACTATGGAAATTTATAGTGATCAATACATAGAGTGATTAAAATTGTAGCCGTGACATTTTTATCGCGATGGCAGCAGCAACGTTGACAACATTTGTTGCAATGATATTTGTAACAGCTGTGTTTGTAACGACAATATTTGCGTTGACAACGGCCGCAATGATATTTGTGGTTAGAAAGTTTGTTGTGACAATATTCTCAGTGACAACATTTGTTGTAGTGGTAATTGCAGCAACTTTTTTTTAGTAACGACTTGGAAATTTATAGTGACAATACATAGAGTGATTAAAATTGTGGCCGTGACATTTTCATCGCGATGGCAGCAACAACATTGACAACATTTGTAGCGAAGATATTTGTAGCAGCTATGTTTGTAACGACAATATTTGCGGTGACAACTGCCGCAATGATATTTGTGGTTAGAATGTTTGTAGTGGCAATATTTTCAACGACAACATTTGTTGTAGTGGTAATTGTAGCTACTTTTTTTGAGTAACGACTTGGAAATTTATAGTTACAATACATAGAGTGATTAAAATTGTGGTCGTGACATTTTCATCGCGATGGCAGCAACAACGTTGACAACATTTGTTGCGATGATATTTGTAGCAGCTATGTTTGTAGACGACAATATTTGCGGTGACAACTGCCGCATGATATTTATGGTTAGAATGTTTGTAGTGACAATATTTGCAACGACAACATTTGTTGTAGTGGTAATTGCAACCACTTTGTTTGAGTAACGACATGGACATTTATTAGTGACAATACATGAGTGATTAAAATTGTGGCCGTGACATTTTTATCGCGATTGCAGCAACAACGTTGACAGCATTTGGAGCGATGATATTTGTAGCAGCTATGTTTGTAACGACAATATTTGCGGAGACAATTGCCGCAATGATATTTGTGGTTAGAATGTTTGTAGTGGCAATATTTTCGACGACAACATTTGTTGTAGTGGTAATTGCAGCTACATTGTTTGAGTAACGTCATGGACATTTATAGTGACAATACATAGAGTGATTAAAATTGTAGCCGTGACATTTTTATCGCGATGGCAGCAACAACGTTGACAACATTTGTAGCGATGATATTTGTAGCAGCTATGTTTGTAACGACAATATTTGCGTTTACAACTACCGCAATGATATTTGTGGTTGGAATGTTTGTAGTGACAATATCTGCAGCGACAACATTTGTTGTAGTGGTAATTGCAGCAACTTTTTTTGAGTAACGACTTGGAAATTTATAGTTACAATACATAGAGTGATTAAAATTGTGGCCGTGACATTTTCATCGCGATGGCAGCAACAACGTTAACAACATTTGTTGCGATGATATTTGTATCAGCTATGTTTGTGACGACAATATTTGCGGTGACAACTGCCACAATGATATTTATGGTTAGAATGTTTGTAGTGACAATATTTGCAACGACAACAATTGTTGTTGTGGTAATTTGCACCACTTTGTTGAGTAACGACATGGACATTTATAGTGACAATACATAGAGTGATTAAAATTGTGGCCGTGACATTTTTATCGCGATGGCATAACAATGTTGACAACCATTTGTTGCGATGGTATTTGTAGCAGCTATGTTTGTAACGACAATATTTGCGTTGACAACTAGCCGCAATGATATTTGTGGTTACAATGTTTGTAGTGACAATATTTGCAGAACGACAACAATTGTTGTTGTGGTAATTTGCACCAACTTTGTTGAGTAACGACATGGACATTTATAGTGACAATACATAGAGTGATTAAAATTGTGGCCGTGACATTTTTATCGCGATGGCATAACAATGTTGACAACCATTTGTAGCGAATGTATTTGTAGCAGCTATGTTTGTAACGACAATATTTGCGGTGACAACTACCGCAATGATATTTGTGGTTAGAATGTTTGTAGTGACAATATTTTCACGACAACATTTGTTGTAGTGGTAATTGCAGCAACTTTTTTTAGTAACGACTTGGAAATTTCATTTTTGCGAGATATTTAAGTATTTACGACAATGCGTACATGCATGTATTGTGAATGTTTGTAGGACATATTTGCACGACACATTGTTGTGTGGTATTGCACACTTTTTTAGTAAGACTGGAAATTATAGTGACAATACATAGAGTGATTAAAATTGTGGCCGTGCATTTATCGCGATGGCAAACAAGTTACACATTTGCGATGTATTGTACACTATGTTTACGACAAATTGGTGACAACTCCGCAATGATATTGTGGTTAAATGTTGTAGTGACATATTGACGACAATTGTTGTGTGGTAATTGCACACTTTTTAGACGACTGAATTTATAGTGACATAATAGGTGATTAAAATGGGCCGTGACATTTATCGCGATGGCAGAACAAGTTGACACATTGAGCGAGTTTGTAGCCTATGTTGTAACACAATATTTGCGTGAATCCGCAATGATTTTGGTAAATGTTTGTGTGGCAATTTTTCACGAAACATTTTTGTAGTGGTAATTGAGCTACTTTTTTTTATAACGACTTGGAAATTTAGTACAATACATAGGTGATTAAAATTGTGGCCGTGACATTTTCATCGCGATGGCAGCAACAACGTTGACAAATTGTAGCGAAGATATTTGTAGCAGTATGTTTGTAACGACAATATTTGCGGTGAAACTGCGCAATGATTTTGGTTAGAATGTTTGTAGTGAATTTTTCAACGACAACATTTGTTGTAGTGGTATTGAGCACTTTTTGAGTAACGACTTGGAAATTTATAGTACATACTGAGTGATTAAAATTGTGGCGTGACATTTCATCGCGATGGCAGCAACAACGTTGACAACATTTGTGCGAAGATATTGTAGCAGCTATGTTTGTAACGACAATATTTGCGGTGACAACTGCCGCAATGATATTTGTGGTTAGAATGTTTGTAGGCAATATTTGACGAAACATTTGTTGTGGGTAATTGCAGCTACTTTTGAGTAACGACATGGAATTTATAGTGACAATACATAGAGTGATTAAATTGTGCCGTACATTTTTATCGCGATGGAGCACAACGTTGAACTTTGGCGATGATATTTGTACAGCTATGTTTGTAACGACAATATTTGCGGACAATGCCGCAATGATATTGGGTGTGCACTTTTAGTAAGATGAATTTTGTGAATACTAGTGATTAAAATTGTGTGTGACATTTATCGCATGCAGCAACACTTTGACAACATTGTTTAGCGAAGATATTGTAGAGCTATGTTTGTACGACATTTTGCGGTGAAACTGCCGAATTGTGGTAAAGTTTTGTAGCAATATTTCAACGACAACATTGTTGTAGTGGTAATGTGTATTTTTTGTAACGACTGAATTTATAGTAAATACAAGAGTATTAATTTGGTCGTGAATTTTATCGCATTGAGAAAAGTTGCACTTGTGGAATTTGTAGCAGCAGTTGAACAATATTTGCGGACAATGCGCAGATTTTGTGGTTAAAATTTTGTAGGGCAATATTTTCGCGACAACATTTGTTGTGTGGTAATTGCGACTTTGTTTGGTAATTGGACATTTATTGAATACGATAGGTGATTAAAATTGTAGCCGTGACATTTTAATGCAGCGACTTGACACATTGGGAGATATTGTGACACTTGTTTGAAGAATATTGCGTGAAGATTTTTGCACATTTGTAACCAAATTGTTGAATGTGATGACATTTGGACAATTGTTGTAGTGGAATTGCAATTTTATAACGACTAATTTTAGTACATACAAATGAAAAATTGGCTAATTTTGCGATGGCAGAAAAGTACAACTTTGTGCGGTATTTGTACGCTATGTTGTAGAATATTTGCGTGACAACTGCCCAAGAATTTTGGTTAATGTTGTGTCAAATTGAAGAAATTGTTGGTATTGCACACTTTTAGTAACGACTGACATTTTTGACAATACATAGAGTGATTAAAATTGTGCGTGAATTTTTTGCGATGCAAACATGTGACACATTTGTAGCGATGGTATTTGTAGCAATGTTGTAACGACAATATTTGCGTGAACACGCAATGATTTGTGTAAATTTTGTAGTGCAATATTTCAGACAAATTTGTTGTAGTGGTAATTGCAGCACTTTTTAGTAACGACTGGAATTTATGGACAATACATAGAGTGAAAAATGTGGAGGTGACATTTTACGCGATGGCGAACAACTTGACAAATTTGTGCGAGATATTTGTAGCAGCTATGTTTGTAACACAATTTTGGTGAAATGCCGCAATATTTTGTGGTTAGAATGTTTGTTGCAATATTTTCAGACAACATTTGTTGTGTATGATACTTTTTTTATGACTTGGAATTTATAGACAATACAAGAGTGATAAAATTTGCGTGACATTCATCGTGGCAACAGTTGAACATTTGTTCGAGATATTTGTGAGCTGTTTGTAAGACATATTTGCGGACAACTGCTTGATTTTGTGTAGAATTTTTATGAATTTTTGAGCAACATTTTTGGTAATTGACATTGTTATACGACTGATTTATGACAATACTGTGATAAAATTGCGGACATTTTTATCGCGATGGACAACGTGACAACATTTGTGCGAATGATATTTGTATAAAGTTGTTTGTAAGACAATTTTGGTGACAACGCCAATGTTATTTGTGGTTGAGTTTTTTGCAATAATCAGTGCAACATTTTTAGTAGTGGTAATTGAGCAACTTTTTTTTAGTCGACTGAATTTATAGTGACAAAATGACATAATTTATGTGGCGTAATTTTCATGGATTGTCAACTGACAAATTTGTACGAGATTTGTAGCAAGCTATGTTTGTACGAAATATTTGTGACAACTTTG
>JBBMOL010003108.1:0-18421 GCA_037954665.1 Laguncularia racemosa | reverse complement strand
AGTAAAAAAAAAGGGTTTTATGTGTGTATGTGTATGAATGGTGTGTGGTGTGTGGACATGTGTGTGTGGGTATGGAAGGTGAGTATGGTGTATGTGGGTATGTATGTATGTATACTGAAGATGTGTGTAGTGTGTGCGGAGTATATGGGTATGTACGTATTGGTGATGTAAGGTGAATGTGGAGTATGTGTGTATGTATGCACTAGTGGTGTGTGTGTGCACATGTGGACTTGAGAAGAAAAGAGGATTGCAAAGTGCAGTTGGGTATGCGTATAAATAGGTGTACAGTATGATCGTGTGTATGTATGTGTGGGTGCGTGCATAGTGTGTATGAAGTGTGTATGTGTATAGATAGGAGTATGTTGGTGTGTGTACGTGATGTATGGAAATGGTTGGTGTATGTATGGTAATGGAAGCGTAAGTGAGGATGAAAACCAGTAGAAAGGGCGGGAAACCCTGTAGGTGGAGATGGCAACAAAGGAGAAAAGAATGAATGGAAAGCTGAAACTGAGGAGGAAGAGGGAATTACGTGAAGGAGGTGAGTGAGTCTGTGTGTGAAAGTGAACAGGAAGAAGAGGTGTTTATGTTGGTATAGATGGTAAAGGGGATGATTCGAGCAACATCCAAGATAATGGTCTGGGGGTTATTTGGAATGAAATGGATTTCACGATGGAATGTTCAAAGGATGTTGAGGAAGATTATTCTTAGCCAAATACCCTAATGCAAGACCTTTGGTTGTCCTTTCCAAAGGTATCTTGCATATACGAAAGAAGGAATTTCGAATTTGGCAGGTCGAAGATGATCCATTGCTCAACTTCTACATAAGAAAAGCAGACAATCGATCACAACAACTTAGAGTGTTGGAAGCGATGATTCGTAATAAGGTCGTTCCTTTTGGAACCCTGTATAATAATCACGTTAAAGAAGTGTTCAACGTTTTGAATCTTATTCGCCCAAAGTTCCTTAAGGAGGAGACTTCACACCTTACCATCAAACGCAAGATGAGCAGAATACACATCAGGTGCTAGGAACTACCAAGGTCGAGTAGAGATGCTACCTTCTATAGGTTAGTTGAGGAAGCATTGCAAAGGACACTGATTTCAAGAGGAAAGTAAATGGGCTATCCGCTGGAATCGTTCGACTCCTGCTAGGACTATGATGACCCTAAACAAGTGAGTGGGAAACTTAATGATATGCTACAATGTTGTGTTGTGTGTTGATATGCTATGTATTGTGAATTCCTTTACTATGTTGTAGTTGTGTTTGAATGTGATTTGTGTTAAGTTGAGTTATATAGTGGGGTTAAATGGGTTTAAGAAAGAAGTTATAAAGAAATTGGTAATTAGATAGGTTAAAGATGAATATTGTTTAGAGGATGTAGGGGATAGAATGGACTGAGGGTTTAGATGTCAACACCTTAATGATAGCACTTCGCACCATATTGCTAGTGCTATTACCATAGGCCTAACCATGATTCAAAATTGTTTTCTTCAAACTAAACTAAAATATAGAAACCTAGCTTTTCCTTCTATAGCTACCGAGTAGGTGTGCATAGGTGGAATAAGATATATAAATATCATTATGTATACATATCAGAGTTTGCTTCTGAATGTGTACATATGCTTAGGCAAACCTATTTTCCTATTATACGTATAGAATACACTTGTGAACTATAACCATACAAATCATGAGTGTAACTTTGATTCTTATAACTTAATAGTCCTATTTTCTTGCCCCCTTAAGCAAGTGAGGGAAGGTGTCTAGTAAATGGTCCTCTAGTTAAAGCTATGTTACAGACTTATATATACGTGTAGATATAATATATATATATATATATATATATATATATATATATATATTATACATAGATGTATTGAGGAATTAGAAGGGATATATGAGACGACCTTGTTAGCTCTCAGAAGAGTGAATAATAGAGCACTTGAGAAGTGCGATGACACAGAAGTGTCACGAATGATAATTGTAAATCAATCCCGAGTGGTTGATTTGACATTTAAGACAAATGGCACAGAGGTGTCAAGTCAACTAAAAACCTAATGTATAGCTAGATTGCTCCCATCCGCTTAGTTTGGGTTCTGTGTTTGTTATGTGATGTGAAATGCATGATCTTCCTTGTTGTGGTACGTGTGGAAAATGAGTTGTAGTGGATTATCATGGGACTTCACTAGGTCCCTATGAATTGTTCTTGGTAGTTACTTCATTGACTTGAATGATAATTGGTTGCGATTATATATGTTGATTGGTCACTTCAAATCAATTAATTAAAGAAGTGGACTCGATTAAGACTTGACATGCATTTCCACGAGACATTGCATGAAATTAAAGGCATCAACTGCTATAGGATGCACCGGAAGTGATCGAAGGATCGTTATTTTGCCAAGTGCGAACTAAGTGATTAGGGGATTGTCACGCCTTGACAGTTCTGAGTCTGGCCTGTCTCTTGAGGGTGTAATGCTCGGTGTATTGAGGCACCTGAGCCTAAAACATTAAAGCTAAGACACAGCTTAAATAAGTGATAAGAATAATGAGGATGTGACTAAGACCCAAGCACTGATGGTGGCTTCGGAATCCCCAACCCAAGGTCAAGGAGGGTGTAAACCCTAGACTTCACATCGGTTACTGGAAAACCATGTGAGATACTGCATCCATATGGTTGTTTATGCATAGCATATGTTTTGATATCTTGATGGGAATCACCCTGCGGTTCAGTAGTGGAGAAACCCAACTTGGTTGCATGAGCCTAAACATCCACATATGGCCAAATTTTATCTAATAATGTTTTATTTTGCACTTTAGTAGGTACATTTATTTAGTTTTAGAGGATGGCCAAATAATATGCACTAAGGATCAACTTGCGGGACATTCTTGGAGTCACAACCAATGGCCCATAAATTGTTCAATTTAAGTGAAGAACTAGCCACTTGAAGACCATTTGTATTTGTAATTGTTGCTTATGAGAATCGGCCTTTTATTTTTACATTTGTAATTTGTCTTTTGGAAAACCAGCTCCTTAGTGGCATCTTTGTAATTTTTGGTACAGTTTTTACCCTAATTGAAGCAAGTATAAATACTTGCTAACTAGGGTTTCTAGGGAGATTTTTACATTTTGAGAAAAAACAAACACTTTGTGCCGTGAGGGTTCATCCTTTGCATACAAAGATCTCTTATTAATTTCTTTGTGAAATTGTGGCGAGAATCAACTTGAGTAGATTGTGAGTCATATCAATCTTACTCTTGTTGTTTACAAATTGTGTTTAGTGAGTAGTATCTAAGTACAATTTATTGGTTACTTATTTATCACATGAATTAGGGTTGCATATTTCAGATTTGATCATTTCAATTTAAGATTGAATTCTAGTTCATTTGCGTGTTGTTCATTAGAGATTATACAATTGTTTGTTTTTACATCCATTAGTGTTCCAAAACTCGTGAATTAGATTCCAATTTGAAGTGATTTTGACATGCCATTTTGTTGAGAGTTGGTTGTTCATGCCTTGTGATTGATGTGTTTGCTATCCAATTAGTTAGGCACATCATATCTTGATTTGAATTTGCTTATGTGTATGTAGCATTGAAAGTGTTACCATCCCATTCACTGAGCCATAGTGTGCTCACCCCACCATAGACCCTTTTTGCAGGTGGCGATTACGAAAGCTCGGGATGGGATAAGATGTGAAGTTTCGACAGTTTTGGAAGACCAGAACAACAAAGTAAGAATTGTGAAGGATAGATTGCTTAGATGAAATGTTAGGACCCCTATGTAAATAGAATTTTGAATTTGAGAAACCTAAGATTTATCATATTTTATTGGTTGGTAGGGGATACCGATTCTCTGCGATCATGGTTGACCGTGGGATATGGGATCCATAGTTATAGTTTATTATCTAATTATATGTATTATGATTAGTCGTAAATGTAATTAAATACTTAGAGTCTTACGATTTCTAGCTCGTAAGACGATTATTATGTAACGGGTGCACACGTGCCATGATGATTTAGTGAAAACTTCTAGGCCCCCTTTCAAGGCATGACAAAGAAGGAACCTTACAAAGGAACCTAAGGCGAAAGGACACCGGAGAGATCTAATTCCAAAGAACTCGAGGTAAGGATGTTGTAAGAAATTTAAATTAGGATTATGGAATTCGGAATTTATGCGAATAGCTTACTCATGTAGAACACAAAATTTAAAAAAGGACAATAGGAGAATGAAAATTTTCAAGGGAACCCGGGAGATTTCCCCAATTTTTTGGACTTGAATTTGGGAAGTAATCTAATAGGGTATAATTTTATTTATAAATTACAAATTTTTTAGAGCCCATAATTAAGCTTAGGAATAGAAAAGATTGGGTTTTAAGAGGAAATTGAAGAAAAGAAAAAATGAGGATTCGTGGAGATTCCCAAAAGGGTTTAAAAATGATTTCCCAACAGGGCGTCCCTTTTAAACCCCGAAATTAAAAGGGAAGGGTTTTGTACCAAGAGATACTTTTGGTCTTTTTTGCCCGTGTTGAGTTAAGGGAAACATGACCTTCCAACATGGTCGTTTTTTAAGCCCCGTTATTTAAGTGGGGAAAAAAAAATTGTCCCCGAGAAAATACAGGGCCTTTTTCCAACACAGTCATGTTTCGACCATGTTTGAGTAAAGAGAAACACGATTTATTTTCCCAACCGTGTTGAAGCCCAAAAATTATACCCAAAAAGATACACAACTATTAACTTTGGTTTTGTCCCTTAAACCCATGTTGAAGCAACACGGTCCCCAACATGGACCGTGTTGAATAAAAGTATAACTTTGATTTTTATGTTTGTTTAACTTCAATTTAAACTAATTTCCACAAACCTAGGTAACTAGTTAAGGGTCTTAGAAGAAATTAAATAAAAATAGGATTAAGGAAAAATTAATAATGATATTGATTTTAGATTAAATTTACTAAGAAGAGTATGTTAATGTGTATAGATTTCTAATTAGTTTAAATCCAAGACAGGGAAGTGGCCCCCTTTAAAGGTAAAAATCTAAGGGGACCCTGTAACTTGTGTGCTGTTCTGTGTTTTTTATTACATTTTGTACATGTATTTGAAAATTTAAATTAAAATGAATGATTTTATTTAAGGATATGCTTTTTATGTGTTTGGCTCGAAACCCAAGGGCCCGTTAGTGGGCATTTTCCCTAGGGGGGCCCCAACCCAATGATCTTTGGTTTTTGACGTTTTTCCTAAATGGAGTCTGCTTGGAAAATGAATCTGGGTTGGATTTTTTGTTTAAGTGTTTAAAATTTTTTACATGGGTGTGGGGCCCCCTAGTGGGAGTTTCCCCTCCCAAGTTCCAAAATATTTAAGTGGACTTTGGTGTAAGGGCCCGTAGTTTTTGGGAGTTTCCCCATTTACCCAAATTCAAGTGTTTAAAGTGGCATAAGTGTGGGGCCCATTTGTTTACAGTTTCCCTCACCCGGGTTTAAGGGGTACATGGGGGTGTAGGGCCCCCCTAAATGGGTAGTTCCCCTCACCAAATTTAAGGATTAAGGGGGTCATGGGGTTTTTGGGGTCCGTAGTGGGCAGTTCCCCTCGCCCCCCACAAAAAGGCCCCCCCAATTTTTGTTAAGTGTTTTTTTAAGGGGGTCATGGGGTACCCTGTTGTTTGCTTGTAGACTTAAATTATATTAAAAATTTTATTTTTCTGTGTTTTTAAATTTATGCATGATGTGTATGATACTCGTTTATGTTTTTTCATGCGTATGTGTTTGTATTAAAACATACTAGGCATTAGCTCACCCTTTTTGGGGAATCATTTTTAGAGCAAGTATTGAGAGAAATGAGAAACCCTAGAAGATGACTTGGGTTTAGTTGAACCACAGAGAGAAAGGGAAAATTATGGTGATTAAGTTTTAGGAAGAATTTTGATGTTTAATTGGGAATAAATAATATCGGTTGGAATTGTTATTTTGGTGGTTTTAAAAAAACTTCTGCTGCCCCTTAGATGTTTGATTTTATTTTTAAATTATTATTTGAAACTTTAGAGATAATGAAATGTTTTTTATATAGGAGTTACAAGGTAAAATGTACAAATTGTTTCAGAGCCTTAATGTTTTCTTTTTGAGATAAGGACAAGTTTTTGGGGAGTAGTAGCGCCCCGCCCCAAATTCGGGGCGTTTTCAGCTTTTTGGGTTTGGCCCTTTAGAGCCCCCTAGGTTTTTTTATCTTTAGAAAACTTAAGTTTTGGGTTATAGAGTATAAAAGGGTTTTTGATCTTAAGAGCTTAAGTAATTTATCCTTAACACTAAGGCCGGATGATCAATTGACACAAATTTTTTAAAAAAATTTTGAGTCTAAGGGGGAGCCCCTTTTGGGGGGGGGGTTGGGGGGGGGGGTTTTGGGGAATTGAGGTACTGGGACTGGACAAAATTTTTTTTTTCCTTTCCCCCTTTTTTGGGTTTCCATCCTTGAAAACCCAAATACTGGAAATAAACACAAATATGGTATTGGGCTAAAACCTAATTTTTAGTACCCGTGTAAAATTCGGTTTTCAAAAAATTCGTCACTTTGGGCTAAAACCTAATTTTTTTTAAAAATTTTCCCCAAATTTTCCCCTCCAAACCACGCGTGTTACTTTCCTTTTCCCCCTTTGTTCTTTCTTCAGGAGGGGTGTTTTTACCATTTCCGTTTTTCCCCTTTATTCTTTTCCTTTTTCCAATTTTTTTCTTTTATTTTGCGCGCAACTGCTTCAGAGGAGGAACAACGACAGCTCATCGATGCCAGTCCTTCCACCATCAGGTTTGTATGCTTCTATCTCTTCTCAAATCGTTGATTCCTTAACAATGTTCATCGCATGGTTGTTCGATTTTTCCGTGTCGTTGTCGCTGGTCCTTCTCTGTCGCTTGTTGTATGTTCCTCGCATGCTTCTTGCTTATATGGGGTTTAGCGGTTATTTACGTTGCTTAAGGGATAGGGTTTAGGTTAATGGATTTGATTTTAGGGTTTAGGTTAATTGGATTTTGATTTTAGGGTTTAGGTTACTGCTCCTCGTAGCTGTTATAAATCTATAATCAGTGTGTGAAGAAGGACATTGATGAACTAGGAGACGCATCTCAAGCATATTGTAGGTGCATTATTGTGGTCGAATAGAAAAAAACAATCTTGCTGCTCGCTCACCGGCACAGAATCGATACCTTGCTCCGGATGTTCTTTCCCTGGTGTGAAAGCAGTTGGTTACGAACGAAACGGAAGGAAAGTACCAGGTACCTGTCTCGGAGGCAAGTACTGTTAGAGCCACTGATCTCAAAAAGGTGAATTTCATTTTGTAATCTGTTTTCTTAAAACCGGTGATTTTTGTGTTGGGTTTTAATACATTATTATTATTATGTTTCAGTGTGGAATAAGAAAAGATTGGTTTCTTTTAACGTAATTTGGGAGGAAAAAGAGGTTCAGATAATGTAAATTAGGGATTTTTATTAGTTGTATCAAACAAATTTAGAGCTGAATGATACCATTTTGCAGCTATTTCTTTAAAAGCATTATGAGCAGAAAACCCAAGAAAGTTTCATTTTCTCTAATATATGTAGGTGAGTTTAAGTCGATATGTAGGGAATTTGTATTGTTTCAAAAGTCGAACTTTTCATTTTCATAATTTAAGCTATTGAAACCACAGATCAAGTCGAATCAAAATGTAATTTGCGTGTAACGCATGTCGAAACGGGTCGAATTGTAAACATTCATGTTATCTTATGGTCCTAGCTTTGACGTGAAAGACTGAACTATGATCTTAGTAGGAAGCAACAGAACCATAGAAGAGAAATCCTTATGTTTAGTTATAGTTAATGGGTAAGATAACGATAAAATGAAATAGAAAAGTGAAATTTATTCAATCTGAGGTATGTCATAAGTCATAAACACAGCTCCGGTTGGGTTCATCCATTTATTACATTGATGGAGATGGAAGGGATTTTAAGGTACAGGGGCTATCCATTACTTGAATCCATTAACTCCAGCCATGACATGCTCCACATTACTTGAATCCATTAACTCCAGCTCCTTCATCTTCTATGCCAACATCAAGCCTTTTTGTCCCTTGCTCCCTAGGATCTTCCTGGAACTGAAACTTCCAACCGCAGCAGCAGTTTTGATCCTTTCTGTGGATTCCTCTCCAGCTTCCAACTTTTGCCATTCCTGGAAACTCTCACTTGTAGATGAACCCCTAAGAGTTGACATATCAACTTCAATAACATTCTCCATCTCAAATCTCGAGGCTTGAATCTGAATTGTGAGAAGCCAAATCCTCTCCTTTTTTTTGTTTGAATTTTCATGTCCAACCAAAGTTTAGCAAATGCATTAAATGTTTCATCTAGTAGAGAAAATGATTCCTGGCTAATTGCATGAGCATTCCCAACACAATGGGCTGTTTGAATCAGAATATTGTGATGAACAGCAAGCTTAAGTTGTAACTTCGATACCTTTTATCTTCGCTGTGAGCACTCCTTTGAGCCAGCTCCTCAAGTAGTTTTACATCCAAGGAGGAAAAAACCGGTTGGCATTTTGATATTGTATGTGGATACCTCCTACAAATGGAGCTGCAATTTCAACATTTACAGCTCTAGTATATAGAAGCATGTCTTATCATTGATCTTTTATCTTCATTAAGTTTTATGGGATCCTATTTCTTTAGACTAACCTGTCAATGCCGAAGGCACATGATAGCAATGTTCTTGATTTAGGTTTATTGTGAAATAGAAAAGGAATGCGCTTTCATCAATGGACCACTCGACCATCCTGACTTTATTGATATTATGTAGCATATGATGTTGTCCATTATGTTTTGTACTATGAAATGATCTTTCGATCCCAACGTTACACTTATAGGTCTTTCCTTTGATATTTCCTATAGATCATGGATCAGCATGGATTTCTGATTTGTCTTCTTGGATGGAGAGTCTATATCAATATGCTTACAATAGCGGCAGCTAGTTTCTATTATAAAACTTTGTTTTGAATAGGAGAGTAGAGAGGGGTGTATTGAATGAGCGAGCAATAGCTAGATATGAAACACGTCGAGAGGTGATTGATTCACTATTAATGGGAGTGATAACAAATTGTTTATGGGAGTTAAGGATGTGTAGGAATAGTTTTGCACATCTTTGTGAACTCATTAGGGTACGAGGGGGAATGCGTTGTAATGGAAGAGCAAACGGTTGAAGACAAGTTGCGATTTTTGTAAACATCCTTGCACATCATACAAAAAATAGGAGTATTCAAGTCAGATTTCGTAGATCAGGTGAGACTGTTAGTAGAAATTGCCATCAAGTGTTAGCTGCTGTGTTAAGGTTACAAGATATCCTACTTGCAAAACCCAACCAGTACCAGAAGATTGCATTGACGAACGGTGGAAATGGTTTAAGGTAATACAATTAATCTTTTTGGTACCTTCAGTTAATCAACGATGATCATGATTACTTATTATTACAATACAAATTTATTTCTGTTTCTTTAGGAACATATTAGGGTTGCCTTGGAGCATTAGATGGTACATACATTGCAGTTACGACACCAGTTGCAGATAGACCTAGGTATCGAACAGGAAAGGGCATCTTGCACGAATGTCATGGGGTGTATGTGATCGTGACATGAAATTTATCTATATATTGGCTGGCTGGGAAGGGTCTGCATCAGATTCTAGAGTATTACGTGATGCAGTCATTCGATCTATGGATTGAGAGTTGCACCTGGTAAGCATTTTAAAAAAGAAAAATGTTTTCATTTTATCTATCCAGTTGAAATTTTTCATGTAAATTTATGTGGTCACATTTCGTTGTAGGTTATATTATCTAGTCGATGGTGGATATTCAATGCACCAGGATTCCTTTCCCCTTTTAGAGGGAGGCGTTATCACATTCAGAGTGGGCTACAAGTCAACGCAGGCCTCAAAATCGTGAGGAATTATTTAACTATAGACATGCAAGGGCAAGAAATGTTGTTGAGAGATGTTTTGGAATTTTGAAAAAAACGATGGGGTATTCTAAGGAGTCCATCATTTTATTCCCATCAAATACAATGTCGAATGATTCTAGTTTGTTGTCTATTACACAACTTCATTCGAATGTACATGCCATAGACCCATTCGAGCACGCAGTAATTGAAGGAGATGAAGTTCCAATTGGAGAAAATGGAATTGATGCAATTGAAACAGTAGAACCTACTGAGGCATGGACTGAGATGAGGAATACCTTAGCACAAGAGATGTACGATGAATGGAGAGCGCGCCATAGGAACTAGAATGTCACTGATTGTTGTACTTTCTTTGATTATGTATCTTCGATCAGTGTCAGTACTGATTTTTCGTTATTTTTATATTATTGAAATCATTTGGTTGTCCAATTTTCAATTTTATGTTGTAATGTAACTTGAAATATTCTATCTATTGTTTCTATGCATGAATTACATTTTATTTGTTTGGTTTTTGCCTTACACTATGGATTCGTTTACAGTTATGGATAGTAGAGATAAAAAAACTAGACGTTCTTGGAGCCAAGTTGAGGAAGATACGTTATTGATGGTGCTGGAGGAGTTAGTCATTACAGGATACAAAGGAGAAATGGTAGCTTTAAGAATGGGGTGCATGAAGAAGCTTTAAAAAGAATGAAAACCCACATTCCAGAAATCAATCTCAATGTCAGGCAAAATTGTTAACAAAATGAAGAGGTGGTCAATGAAATTGGCAGAGGTTGTTGACATGATAAATACTAGTGGATTTGGGTGGGATGATGCAAAAAAATGTGTTATTGTTGATAATGATGCAGTTCTTGCTGAATATATAGAGGTAAAATCAACATTATGTTTACTTTGAAATAAGCTCATTTTTTATACGTGAATTCTTTGTTGTTATAATAATTATTTCTATTGTTTTGTAAAAACATCCGAAGGTTGCTAATCATGCCAACAAGGAATTTAAAGAGTTTGAAAAACTTCAAGGAATTTTTGGAAAGGATAGAGCAATGGCAAAAGAGCTGAAACACCAGCAGATGTGATACAGGAAATGCAAACTGTAGGGTGAGGATACTTTTGATGAAGAAATGGAGTCAGAACAAGTGCCACAGTCTACTGAAGCCTCCAGCTATGCCTCACGTGATCCATCTGTACGACCGACTCGCAAGCGTCCAATGGCAGACTATGCTGCAGAATTTATATCTACGTTTCAACAGAGTATTAGAGATGTTAGGAGTGATTTTACTTTACTTGCAGGAAAAATTGCTAATCCCTAGGGACGATATTGTTGCAGAGTTGAAAACGTTAGGATTGTCGGGAAATGAAGAGTTGGATGTGCTTATGCAAAATGGCGACAAATCCACAGTATGAGAAGTTTTTTTGGAGGCTCGAAGGAGAACAACGCCTAGCATTTGTTAGGCGAATTATTGGTTGATATAAAACATGTTTGTAGTATTTATGTAATTAAGACTTCTTTTATTGGCTTTGTATTATCAAACCTCTCTACCCTGGTTTAGTACCTTCTATGGTTAAACCAGTTTTTGGATTTTGTAGAAGTTGTAACCTCATGTATCTCCTGCAACAGAGTTAGCAGGTTTTCTATCAGATATAGTTGCAGTGTCATAATCATATAAACTACTTTGACTATTGAAACGTATGATATTATCTTATCTATGTCATTTATGCATTGTCCTTATGAAATATAAAAGTGATTGATGTTTTAATCTAATCGATCTAATTTGTGTATGGATTTTCTAATTTTCAGATCTTTCAATGACTTGTTTAAAGTGGTTGATGGATATGTGGATGGTTCAGTGTAAAAGTATTTGAAATGTTTTCAGTGACATATTCAAATCATAAATAATGTATTATTTCATTAAATTAACATATTCCTATAATATTTAATATTATATATTAAACCTTCAAATTATATTTTTTATAATAATATGAAATATATAAAAATAACTATGATATAAGCAAAATTGGCAAAATTATCAATTTTACTCTGTCTAGTCCAGTCCAGTACTTTGTAATTTCAAACACTGGACAGCACAAAAGCTTTCTCCAGGGCAAAACAGTCAAATTACCTATGTTCAGTCAGTACTTTGCAATCCAAACACTGGACAGCACAAAAATCCTTGTCCAGTACTAAACAAACCAAACGTGGTACAAAAAATTTTTTGTCCAGTCCTTCATTTTTAGTCCAGTCCAGTACTCCTTGTTCTGTCCAGTACCCGTAACCAAAACGGTACCTAAGTTGTGATCTTTAGAAGGATTTAACAACAAGATTTGTAAGATAGTGAGATATGAAGAGAGTGGGTAAAATAAGGGACGTTTATTTAATTATGTAATTATTTTCTTGTATTATTAATTTACTTATATTCTTCTAACTGCTAAGCATTATATATGAATGGACCCTTTGTGTAGGGTTTATATGTGTATATACTTACACACTATGAAACTGACCCTGACAGATACTAACATAAGTAGATCTAGTTGTCTCTTCTTAATCAGAATGCCTCTAAGAAGAATTACCGGATTAAGAGTTGGAAGGGGTGCTAGAAGTGATAACCCTAACGAAGAGGAAGCTTAGCACCCACAGCAACACAGAGAAAGAGGTCAGATGGCTTAGAGACAATTTAGTTATTGCATATAATGAATCACCTAGTGGGACTACTGGCAAAACAACACCAAGCACCTAATGTCCCACAGCATAGGAATGCCAATGAACCCCTTAGCTTTGATAGGTTCATAAGAGTGGCTAAAGAATTTAACCCTAGAGTGAATAACCTAATTGAGGCTGAGGATTGGGTATAAGAGATTGAGAAGACTTTCGCTATCTTCTAGATACCAGAAGATAGGAAGATGAATTATGCTGCATTCATGCTGAAGGGAACTATAGCAAAATGGTAGGCTTAGGTCCTTAGACTTGTAGGGGGGTGCATGAACTGGGCAGTATTTAAAGAGTTGTTTTATCAAGATACTTTCCTAACAGCTCCAGAGACAAAATGGAGAACAATTACTACAACTATGAACAGGGGAATCGAACTTTTGAAGAGTATAAATCAGAGCTAAATCGCCTCATTCAGTTCCTTCTAGAGAATGTACTTAATGATGATAGGTCTCGAGCCAGAAGGTTCCTAAGAGGATTGGACCTACAACTTGCAGTAGGGGCCTTTCAATTAAAATACATATGTTGAAATGATAGGCAAAGCAAAGTTCCTGGAACAGAATAAGAAGATCATAGAAGAACAAAGGAGCCGCAGAGTAGCAATAGCTTTGGGAAAAAGACCTACCTCTAGTGGAAGGGGGCAAGACAGGGGTAAAAGACATCATTTGCTACACAGTAGAACACCTAGAGCTATAGCCCTCATCTCCAGACAAGCAAGTGCCTTTGGCACTCACTAGAACAAATACAAATGCTAAATTTCCTAGATTTTTACAGACCCCATGAGTTAAGAGAGTGCAGATGACCAAATGGGGCATGTTTTTCTTGTGGGAAGATATGACACATTAGCAAACATTGCAATGAAAGGTCAATTCCCTAATCTTCTTGTCATGTGTGCAACTAGAGGGGACACAAGGTAGTTACTGTCTTCAAGGATAGATCAAAAATCAAGTAAGGCTAGTCTAATAGACAGCTAAACCTCCAGTGAGAGGACAGGGAGGTAGACCATCGTTGGGAGGTCCTAGATAAAGGTTACTACAAGGGTGTTTTCCATTCATCAGCAACAGCACCAGGATGTCTCAGATGTGGACAACAATGCAGGTATGCTTTTCAATACACTCTTGCAATACATATGTACATTCGATACTAGTGCGTCTGTGTCCAACGTGTCTGAAAACTTTGTTTGTGCATGTGCTTTGGATTTAAAAAATATGAATGACTGCTTGGCTATTAGTACTCCTTTAGGAGTAGGAGAAGAATAAGTAGGATATGCAAAGAAATGAGAATAAAAATACATGATAGGGTGATACCGGCAAACCTCCTGGTATTAGAGATGATAGAGTTTAACTTTATTTTGGGTGTCAACTGGCTATCAAAATATCATGCCATCATTGACTGCCACAACATGGTGATACAATTTAATATGCCCAAAGATGGATATTTTGAATACAAGCCCAAAAGTGCAGAGACCCACTAGATTGCCCACCTATGAGATGTGGGGAAGAAATGTAAAAGCAACCATAACTGTTGAAGCCAGTGAAAAAGTTAAGAAGGAAGAAGTACCGATAGTGAGTGAATTTCTTGATGGGTCCTAGAAAATCTTCCTATTTACCCAGCTAGGGAAATAAGGAAATTTAATATAGACTTGGTATAGGATACAGTATCCATATCAAAAAACCCGTCTATAGAATGACACCAAGGAATTGGAGAATTAAGGAAACAATTACAGGAGTTACGAGATAATGGCTTTATAAGACCCAGTGTCTCTCTTTTGGGGGGCACCGGTCCTATTTGTGAAGAAAAAGGATGGAAGTATGAGACTCTGTATAGACTACAGGGAATTAAACATGGTTACATAAAGAATAAATATCCTCTTCCCATGATAGATGACCTGTTTGACCACTTGCAAGTAGCTTAGGTGTTCTCCAAAGTAGACCTGAGATCAAGTTATCATCAACTTAGAATCAGAGAAGAGGACATTCAGAAAACAGCATTCAAGACTAAATATGAGCACTACGAATTTCTAGTAATGCCCTTTGGACTAACGAATGCACCAGTTGTATTCTTGGATTTAATGAATAAAGTATTCAGAGATTTCCTGGATAAGTTGTAATCGTCTTTATAGACGACATCTTGACATACTCTAAAAGTACCGATGAGCATGAAGAGCACTTGAGACTAGTATTGGGTAGGCTATAAGATGAGAAGTTGTATGCCAAATTCAGTAAATATGAATTCTGGCTAGAACAAGTAGTCTTCTTGGGTCATATGATTAATAGGGATGGTATATCTATGGACCCAGAAAAGGTGAGAGCAATAGTAACTGGCAAAGACCGAAGACGGTTACAAAGGTAAGAAGCTTCCTAGGTCTAGCAGGCTACTACAAGAGATTTATAGAAGGGTTTTCCAAATTGACAAAGAAAAGTGTGAAATTCGAATGAGATGATAGATGTGAAGTCAGCTTTCAGATGCTCAAAGAGAAACTGGTGACAGCGCCAGTTTTGACTTTGCCCAAGAGTGGAGAAGAGTTTATAGTGTATAGTGATGCCTCAGTTCAGGGGTTAAGGTATGTACTGATGCAAGGTAGTCAAGTAATAGCATAGCATCTCGACAATTGAAGTCGTATGAAAGGAACTACCCAACTCACAATTTGGAATTGGTAGCTATAGTGCTAGCTTTGAAACTATGGAGACATTACTTTTTATGGAAAAAGGTGCAAAATTTTCACTTACCACAAAAGCTTGAAATACATATTTACATAGAAAGAGCTGAACATAAGACAGGGGAGATGGCTAGGTTAATTAGGATTATGACCTGGGAAGTACAATATCATCCAGGAAAAGCTAATGTGGTGGTAGATGCCCTTAATAGAAAGAAATAGGGCAATGTAGCCACTCTCATCATTTCCCATAAAGATTTATTGGAGGACATGCGCAAAATAGAGCTAGAAGTTTTAACACAAGAAATGAGAGCGAAAATGGCTACCGTAAGGATTCAACCAACCATAATGGATAGAATTAAATTTGGCAAATGGAAGATAAGGACATTCAAGAGCTCATGCCAAGGGATGTAGAATTGAAGAGAGAGATAATGAAAAGACGTGCATTACTCCACCTACACGATACATCCTGGGAGTACCAAAATGTACAAGGATGTGAAGAACTGTTATTGAAGGAGAAACATGAAGAGAGAAATAGCGGAATATTTAGCCAAGTACCTCACATGCTAGGAGATCAAAATAGAACACTAGAGACCAGCTGGAGAATTACGACCTCTTGCAGTACCAAAGTGGAAATGAGAGCATATGACAATGGATTTTGTTACAGCCCTCTCGAATACTAGAGAGAAGCAGGATGCAGTTTGGGTCATAGTGGACAGATTGACTAAGTCTGCTCATTTCATACCTATCAGAGTAGGATATAAATTGGAGAAACCGACTCAAATATACATACAGGAGATAGTCAAATTACATGGAATGCCAGTGACAATCACTTCTGATAGAGACACTAGATTTGTGAGTAGATTTTGGAGCAGCCTTCACAAGGCTTGGGCACCAAGCTATAATTTAGTACAGTATTTCACCCACAGACAGATGGTCAATCTGAAAGACTATACAAATGCTGGAAGATTTTTCTCGGCATGTGCACTAGATTTTGGAGGAAATTAGAATAAACATATACCTTTGGGGGAGTTTTCCTATAATAATAGTTACCAGGCAACTATTCAGATGGCACCATATGAAGCTCTTTATGGAAAAAGGTGCAAATCTCCACTGCATTGGGATGAAGTGGGGGAAAGATAGATGATGGGGTCAGAGTTAGTGCAAGAAGCAATTGACAAGGTAAAACTAATCAGATAAAGAATACAGACGGCCCAATCTCGACAAAAGAGCTATGTAGACAAGAGAAGGCGTCCTTTGGAATTCTAAGTGGGAGATAAGGTATTATTGAGGATTTCTCCAACAAAAGGAGTGATCAGATTCGGGTTGAGAGGAAAGCTAAATTCGAGGTACATAGGCCCATTTGAGATAGTGGAGAGAATAGGCACAGTGGCTTACAAATTAAAACCCTTCCACCGAATTTAGCCAGGGTACATGATGTATTCCACGTATCTATGTTGAGGAAATACATATTCGACCCGGATCAGATAGTGGCCTTGGAACCATTGAATGTGCAGCCAAATCTAACATTTTTGGAAAGGCCAATCAGGATTTTGGATATTAAGGAATGGGTGCTAAGACGAAAAACAATCCTTATGTTAAACTACAATTGACAAACTAAACGGAAAGGGAAGCGACATGGGAGTTAAAAGAAGAAATGAAGAGAAAGCATCCATAACTCTTTCCAAATCTAGGTAACTTTCGAGACGAAATTTTTAATAAGGAGGGGAGAATGTAATATACATTTTTTTTTATCTTTTATCTTATATGAATATAAAAATATTTTATAAACATAATAAATGGCAATGTTGTAAAAAAGACAATGGGACAAGGGCCCAAAATTCATCTTTTCCTAGTAAAAACTATGAAAAACAAAATAACTTAGGGTGTTTTCTTTTTTTTTTTGCACTTGGGACACTTTACAGCTATATAACGAGAGAGAAGGAGAAGAACCCTACAAAGGAACTTAAGGCAAAAGGACACTAGAGAGGTCAAATTTCCAAGGAACTCGAGGTAAGGATGTTGTAAGAAATTTAAATTAGGATTATGGAATTTGGAATTTATGCGAATAGCTTACTCATGCAGAATAAGAAGTTAAATAAGGATGATAGGAGAACAAGAATCGATGAATCTGAGATTTGCAATTTATGGAGTTTAAGTGAGTAATATAATTTGTATAATTTATTTATAATTATGAATTTAGAGACAAATTAAGCTTAGGAATAGAAAAGGGTTATGTTTAGGAGGGAATTGAAGTAAGAGAAGAGAGTTTTGTAGAGATCACCGAGGGTAACACGAAACCCCCCAACATGATCGTGTTTCGACCATGTTGAAATGGAAAGGTGTACCAAAAGATACATGGTCTTCCAACACGGTCATGTTTTGACCATGTTGAGTTAAGGCAACACGACCTTCCAACACGGTCGTGTTTAGACTGTGTTGAGGGGGAAAGATGTACCGAGGATACACAAAACCCTTTCCCAAAACGGTCCCTGTTTCGACCATGTTGAGTCAAGGGGTAACATGGCTGTTTCCAACTGTATTAAAGCCTAGTTATACACCAAAAGATACACGACCCATGCTTTAACCCATGTTGAGCAACATTGTCCCCAAACATGACAATGTTTTAATAAAGTATAACATGATTATATGTTTTTTAATTCGATTTAAACTAAGTTCCATGCAACTAGATAATAGTAAGGTCTTAGAGAAATTAAATAAATAGGATTAAGGAGATTAAGAATGATATTGATCTTAGATTGAATTTCTAAGAAGAGTATGTTAATGTTTTATAGATTTCTAAATTTGGTTAAGTCTAAGACGAGGAAGTGCTTTAAGGTTATGATCCAAGGTACTGTTTAAATTGTGTGCTGTTCTGTGTTTGATTACATTAGTAACATGTCTTTGAAATTGATTAAGTGAATGATTCAGTTTTTAAATGTTTAAGTAATATGTTATATGTGCTTTTTGGGTTTTGGCCCAGGGGCCCTAGTGGTAGATCCTAGGGAACACCCCAATGATCCTTGGGATGACGTTATCCCTAGTGGAGTCGTGCTTGAAAATGATCTAGGTTGGATGTTGTTCAATGTTTAAGTGTACATGGGTGTGGG
>JBBMOL010003107.1:0-18428 GCA_037954665.1 Laguncularia racemosa | reverse complement strand
TTTTAAAAAATTTTTCCCTTTTTAAAAAAAAGACTCCCGATAAAAAAAAAATTTTTAAAAAAATGAAGTTTGGGGGGGAAAACCCAAAAAATTGGGGGAATTTAAAGAACTAAGGGGGTTCTATTTTAATTTAAAAGGGGTTTAATCTTACAGAAAAATTTTTTCCTTTTAGTAATTTAAATTTGGAATGTATTTATCCCCCACCCCTCCTTGCCCCCAAAATTTTAAGGTCCGTTTCTCCTTACAATTACTTTGTAATTTGGTACCTTTTCAGGATAGATTAAAAAATTCCTTTTTACCTATTTATCTAAATGTCAGGGCCCCGAAAGGCCTAACACCTTAAAGCCTGTCCTTAGTTATTTTTTTTAATTTGTTAAGGTAAAAGTTTCTATTCACCAAACGATTTTAACTTTTCCCTTTTTTGATATTTTGAATTTAAAATTTAATCCTCTCCTTATTTTCTTTTTTTTTTAGGTTGTAAACTTTTTTGATAAATTTTGGCCCCTTACTTTTATTAATCTTTCTTTAATTTTACCCTTAAAAATTTCATTTTTTTATTTTCATAAATAATAATATTATAAAATTTAAATTAAATGGATAAAATTTACATTGTGGTTGAATTTGTTAGATTTAGTATTGATGAGTTTGTATAGTGATGGGGGTAAATATGCCTCCATTAAAAGTATTACCTTTGTGCATTAGGGAATTTTAAGTGTGAAATTTGATTGTTGAAAAAGTAAGGAAGGTAAGTAAATTAAGAATTAAATTTTCAGTGTGTTATTGTGGTGGTGAAAAAAAAGGGAAAAGGATAAGTGGGGTTTTTTAATAAAGAAGGCGGGGACCAAGAAATTAAAAACGTATAAATTAGTGGTTGAAAAATTTAAATGGAAAAATTAAAGGTATAAAAAGCATGATTTTTGATTCGGAGTATGGATGGTTTAATCGATTAAAGTTTAAGGGTTAATGTTTTATTTGTGGGATGGATTTTTTGGGAATTTATTTTTTTAAAATGGTTTTTATTGGGCTTGTTGGGAAACTTTTAACCCCTTAAATAACAGAGAACCATTGAGAAAGAAATCCAAAATTGAAAAACAAAGGGGAGTGAGAAAAAAAATGTAAAAAAAGGAAACTTTTTTAAAAAAAAAAAGAAGTTAAGGGGAATGAGAACCAGTTGAAGGGGATAATTTGGGGGTTCAAAGGAAATTTTTTAAAAAGGAAGGTTTTAATAGAGCGGTTATAGGAGACGTAGGAAAGAAAAAATTTTTTTTCGGAAGGAAAGGGAAACCCAAAACCCCCTAGGGGGGAAAAAAGGGGGTTTTTAAATTTCTTCCCCGAGGGTTCAAAGGTTTTTACCCTTTAGTTTTATTGACATGATTTTTTTAAACCACCCAAAAAGTTATGTAGGGGAAGATTTGATATCATGTAAAAAATTTTTTTTAATTAAGGAAAAGAAAATTTTGATTTAGAAAAAATTTTTAAAAAAAAAAATAGGGTTAAAAGGGTTTTTAACTAATTTTTTAAAATAAAATTTTTTTTATCATTTTAGGAAATTATTTGGAAAAATTTTTTTTATTTAGTACTCCCGAGAGTTAACCATTTTCTTGAAATTTTAAAAAGGTTAAAAAAAAATTTTTTGGGGGGTTTAAATTTTTTATTTTTTTTTATGTTAGTATAAGAATTTGGTTTTTTTTAAAAGGTTTTTTTTAAAATTTTTTAATAACCCTTAAATTTGGGGGGGTTTTTTTCGGTTTAAAATTTTTTTTGGGGCTTGGGGCCCTAAAAGGGGGATAAAGAATGTTCTTTAAACAAGAAGGGCAGCCCAAATTTTACGAAAAAGAGTTAAGGAAAAAAAATTTTTTTTTTTTTACCCCTTTTAACGGGTTGTTTAAGGAAAAACCCTTTTTTACTTATAATTTTTTTGAGAATGGATTTTAAAAATTCTTAAAATTAAAAAATATACAAGTAAATTGAGGGGTATTAAAGGGGTAGTAAAAGGGTTAAGTTTAAATTTTTGTTAGGGTTAAAAACCCAAAAAAGGTTAAGAAAAAAAGAAAAGGAGTAAATGAGGGAAAGGAAGGTAAAAGAATTTTGTTAAGGTTTTTGGTTAAAAAAATTAAAAAAAAAAAGATGAAAAAAATTTTTCAAAGGGGGTAAAAGTATAAAATAAAATTAAAAAGGGGTTGTTGAATTTTTTAAAAGTTAAAAGGAAAAAGAAATAAGGGTTTCGAAGGCAAATTTTTAAAAAAAGGTTTTGTTAAGAAAAAACTAAAAATTTTTTTATTTTTTACGGTTTTTTTTTAAAATCCAAATTTTTAAAACCCTTTTTTTTTGTTACCTAAAATTATTTGGGTTTAAAAAAAAAAAAAAAAATTTTTTTTTTAAAAAAATTTTTTTGTTTTAATATTTTGGGGGGAAATTTTCTTTTGGAACCAAAGATTGTCGGATTTTGGGGAAAATTGGGGGGGGGGGGGGGGAAATTTGGGGGGAAAAATTTAATTTTTTTTGGTTTTCCCATTTCCCCAATTATATTTAAATTTTTTTTTTTTATTTGGGTTTTTTTTAAAAATTTTTTTAAAAAAATTAAGAAAAAACCCAAATTTAAAACCACCAATTCCCAAAAAAAATTTCCCCACAATTATTTTTGGGCCCCTTTTTTTAACTTTTTCTCATTTTTAAAATAAATTTTTGGGTTTTTTTAAACAACTTAAACCCCCCAAAAGTTCATTAAAAAAATTCCAAAATTTTTTTTTTTTTTAATAAAACCCAAAAATTTTAAAACTACAAACCCCCCTTTTAACCAAATTTAAAATTTTAATGTTAATCCTTAAAACCCTGGAAAATTCAATTTCCAAACCCAACAATTACATGAAAAAAAGCATTTGGCCCAATTTCTAATAAAAAATGATCCCTTTTTCACAAATTTTCACCCAAAGAAAAAGGAAAAACTTTTTTAAAAAAATTTTTTTTACTAAAAATTTTTAAAGCCAACTTAAATTTTAAATGAAATTTTTAAAAAATTTTTGGGGGGAAAGGGGGTTCCCCCAAAATTTAAAAAATTTAAAAAATCCCCCAAAAACCTTGTTAAAGTTTTTATTCCAAATTGGGTTAAAGCTAAAAAAATAAAATTTTCCCTAAAGGGCCCAAAATTTTCCAAAAAAAAAAACTTTAAAAAAGGTCCCTTAAAAAAATTGGGGGCCCCCAAAAAAAAAAAAAATCAAAAATGTTTTAAAGCGATTCTTAATTAAATTTTCCCCCAATCCCAAATTTCCAGAAAACCCAAAAAGTAATCTTTATTTTCCATTTTGTAAAGCCCTAAAAAGCTTGGAAAAAAAAAAAAATTAAAAAGGTTTTTTTATAATAATTTTTTTATTTGTAAAAAGGGCCCCTTTGGGAAAAATTTTGGGCCCCCCTAAAAAATAAATTTTATTTTGTTTTCACTTCTTAGACTTTTTTCCGGGGGGGAAAAAAAATTTAAATGTTAATTGCCGAGTTAAAAATTTTTTTGGATCTAGCAACAAACCGATTTTAAAAACTACCCCTCAAGGTTTTTTCCAATTTAAAATTGTAATGGGGAAAATAGATTTTTTTAAATTAAAATTTAAAGGGGGGCTAATTTTTATTTAAAAAAAAAAAGTGAATGTAAATTTTGTTCCCCCAGTTTTTAAATTTTTTTATAGTCCATCTTTGGGTTTTTTAAAAAATTTTTTATTGTTTTTTTCTTAATTAAAAGACTAAAAAAAAAAGTAAATAGACTACTTTTTTCAATTAAAAGTCAAGGAGCTATGTTAGACTCTTAAGATATATTTGTTTGCATTTGAAGCTATGGTGAGACTCGTTGAGCCACCTATATTTTAGTATGTGGAGTTGTAATTAATGTGTCAAAGATTTATTATATAAACTTGTGGGGATATACATGTTCAAAAGCCTTAGCATGTCATTTCCTAATAATGACACGTGGAGGGTTATATCATACTAAGACTTGAGGCATTACAGTAGGGATGTGAAGTCTATTAAGGTCAAGGTGAAGTTGCTTCTCTAAGGATAGGGGCTTTAGATGTCACCGCCACTAGAAGTCTTAGCTAAGGAAGAAGAGGAAGTTAAATAAGAAGATGACCCAATGGATGCAAAGGAGGGGGGATGATGAAGAATATGAGGAGGATGATGATGATAAGGAAGTAAAGGTGAAGCCGTTTTATTTTTATATTTTTAATTATTCCATTTTTTGTTAGTTTATTTAATTTTAGTTTTATTTTTATGTTAGTTTTTCTTTAGATGTTAGTTAACCTTTTTTTTTCTTTTGTGACGAATTAATGTACTAAATTAGATGGGAATTTGCAAAACAAGCAAATCTAGTATCAATTCTTTGAACTAAGAAAGTAGTAGTATTCTTTATCCTATTTCCTTTACTTGTTTGTTTTGCTTTATTATGTCACATTTTTAAGTGTGTGGAAGGGGGTAGAATGACATATATATTTGATACTAGTTGGTTTAACAAGAGTATTATTTCGAGCTATTAAGGAATATATCCTTACACCTGAGTTTACATAGAATTCCATTAACTATCATTGCACTTTTATATTTAAAATTGATTTGCATTCAAATTAAAAGAAACTTTTAGGAAATGTTTTTTCAATCTTTTGCATTAACTTTTACTTAGTCACTTATGAACTTTTAACACATTGTTGGAGTTGAATAGTAAAACATGTGTGAAGTAGTCATATATTATTTAAGCTTTGATTTTAGACTTGGAATTAGGCTTGTGGAATGCCTCTTTCAAGAGGGATACCATTTGTTGACTCGAGTGACAAGCTCAGGATGATTGGTTGAAAGCTTGCTAGATAGGTTAAAAGAAAAGTCTAAGAAAGTTGAACTTAATCAACAAAATTAAATAAATTGAAGTAGTGGAGGTTTGAAGGGGTGCTTTAAAATTTAGTAACCTAAGATTGCCTATCTAAGGACTTACTAACTGATGAAGCTACTTATATATATAAATATATAGTTCGGCATCATTGAAGGATTTCTGGGGAATAAGGTTAGCTTAACTAACTAGTCAATAGCTAGTGTAAGAGATTGGTACTTACATTTGACCCTATGGACTCCCTAAGTTGATGCCATAGCAGTCATCTTCATTGCTCTGAAGTCCTCCTGGGTTTATGGCTACCTAGCTTAACTGACTAGTCAATAGCTAGTGTAAGAGATGAGTAAATTAGAACAGATATGCATTCAGAGTAATAACATTGCAGAATGGGTCATGGAGAATGTGTGTTGATTGCCACGCCATCAACAACATCACGGTAAAGTATCGTCATCCCATTCCTCGCTTAGATGACATGTTAGATGAGCTACATGGGTCTAGTGTCTTTTCCAAAATTGATTTGAAAGGCGGATATCACCAAATTAGAATGAAAGAAGGTGATGAATGGAAAACCACATTTAAGACAAAATATGGATTATAAGAGTGGTTAGTAATGCCTTTCGGTTTAACTAATTCACCTAGTACTTTCATGAGACTTATGAACCATGTTTTGAGGACTTTTATTGGCAAATTTGTGGTTGTCTATTTTGATGATATCCTCATTTACAGCAAGAGTTTGGAAGACCATATATGTCACTTGAGGGATGTTTTGGAAGTGCTTCAAAAGGAGTAATTATATGCTAACCTCAAAAAGTGCACTTTTTGCACAAACAAACTTGTGTTTCTTGGTTTTATTGTTAGTGCATAGGGAATACAGGTGGATGAAGAGAAGGTTCGTGTGATCCAGGAATGGCCTAGTCCAACTAATGTAAGTAATGTGTGGAGTTTCCATGGACTAGCGAGCTTTTACAGGAGGTTTGTGAAGGATTTCAGCACCATTGCAACACCACTTACTGAAGTAATCAAGAAGAACGTGGGGTTCAGATGGGGAGAGCAACAATGATACGAACTATGCCCACGTGTGACGAAACCCAATACCAATACGTTCGGAATTGCTACCCAAGATGCCAAAACAATCAAGTGGAACCGCAACCCGTTGCCTATAAGTGAGGCAAGAACCATGTTATATTATGTGGATGACACAATCGAGATGAAAGACCGATTGATAAGTCGGGATCAATGCCTTGGAAGAAAATCCGATAAGTTCAAGGGAAGTTCTTTAAAGAACGAAGAGAGGAATTGTCTGAAATGTGTTATTCAACCTTGTATGTGTGTTCTCTATTTTGTTCTCAACCCAAGAAGCTTATATTAGGGTTTACAACTCATAATAATAAAACCCCAAAACGACATAACATCATAAAGTCGCAGAAAAATTAACAAATAGGGAATAAAGGCCAGCGTAGAGGGTATACACATCCGTGCATTTTAGCCGTGTATGTTTCTGTGGATATTCTTGACACCACACATGGCCGTGCCGTTGAACTGTGTATACGGCCGTGTATGTTTCTGTGGAGCCTCCAGACTCACCATACGGTCGTGCCTTATAAAAGACACACCCCCTTCAACCCTTATTCGTTATGACTTGTACAAGAGCAAGTGCATTCTCATGGTTGCTTCAATCCTTTCCGACTTCGTGGACATCCTTTATCAACCCATTAAGTGCTTCCTTGAATCGTTTCGCTCGAGTTCTTATCATCGGTCTAGGTGGCACTTCAAGAGGATCCACATTCCATCTTCTGGCTTGGCTCCCATCGTGGCTCTCATCATTCCCCTCCTCTTGAAAAGGATTTGTCCTCAAATCGTCGCTTACATTAAAAGGACTCAGATCAGTAACATTAAACTTAGCACTTACTTGATACTCACCTGGCAAATCTATCTTGTATGCATTATCATTGATGCGTTCAAGAATTTGAAATGGTCCATCGCCTCAAGGAAGTAATTTAGATTGACGCTGCATAGGAAACCGCTCTTTGCGCATGTGAACCCAAACCCAGTCTCGAGGTGTAAAGATAGCTTGTTGACGACCCTTGTTGGCTTGTTTCACATACTACTCTGTTCTTCGCTCAGTGTTTAGCCTTGCCTTCTCTTGTTGCTCTCCCCATCTGAACCCCACGTTCTTCTTGATTACCTCAGTAAGTGGTGTGGCAATGGTGCTGAAATCCTTCACAAACCTCCTATAAAAGCTCGCTAGTCCATGGAAACTCCGCACATTACTTACATTAGTTGGACTAGGCCATTCTTGGATCGCACGAATCTTTTCTTCATCAACCTGTATTCCCTATGCACTAACAATAAAACCAAGAAACACAAGTTTGTCTGTGCAAAAAGTGCACTTCTTGAGGTTAGCATATAATTGCTCCTTTTGAAGCACTTCTAAAACATCCTTCAAGTGAGATATATGGTCTTCCAAACTCTTGCTGTAAATGAGGATAACGTCAAAATAGAAAACCACAAATTTGCCAATAAAAGTCCTCAAAACATGGTTCATAAGTCTCATAAAAGTACTAGGTGCGTTAGTTAAACCAAAAAGCATTATTAACCACTCATACAATCCATATTTTGTCTTAAATGCGGTTTTCCATTCATCACCTTCTTTCATTCTAATAAGGTGATATCCGCTTTTCGGATCAATTTTAGAAAAGACACTAGACCTATGTAACTCATCTAACATGCTATCTAAGCAAGGAATGGGATGACGATACTTTATCGTGATGTTGTTGATGGTGCGGCAATCAACACACATTCTCCATGACCTGTCCTTCTTAGGCACCAAAATCACAGGCATTGCACATGGGCTCATGTTTTCCCTCATGTACCCCTTCTCCATTAATTCATTGACCTGCCTTTGGAGTTCCTTTGTCTCCTCTGGATTAGTCCTATAAGCTGGTTTGTTTGGAATAGATGCTCCGGGTACAAGGTCAATCTAGTGCTCAATACTACGAATAGGTGGTAAATCCTTTGGAATCTCCTCAGGGAAGACATCTTCAAAGTCCTGCACAATAGACACAACCACACTAGGCAAAGAGTTAAAAAGTTCGTTAGTATTCAAACAAGTTTCCTTAAAAACCAGCAACAACATAGGTTGCTTCATCACTAACGCTCTCCTCACTACACTCGCTCTTACCACACAACTCTCCTTTTGCATGGCTGCACTTTCCTTTGCACTCACCACCAAAGTTGATCCCCCTTCAACTTGGTCTCTCATGCTCTTTCCAGCCTTCCTCTCTTTTTCCTTTTGATATTGACTTTTGTGTTCCTTTTCTTTCTCACTGTCTTTTGCTCTCTCACTCTCCCTTTGTTTTTCACTCACCTTATATTTTGCAAAAGACTCTTGTAGCTGCAATTGATCCTCATACACCTGTTTAGGTGTTAAGGGTTTAAGATTAAAGCTTTCCCCTGGTGAACAAGCGTATACTTGTTAGAAAAGCCATCATGAACAACCTTCCTATCAAATTGCCACGGCCTCCCCAATAACACATGACACGCCTGCATCGACACTACATCGCATAACACCTCATCCTCATACCTACCGATGCGAAAAGCAATCAAGGCTTGCATACTCACCTTAGTCTCGCCACTATCATTCAACCACTGCAATTTATACGGAGTAGGGTGTTTAGTAGTCTTGAGTCCCAGCCTCTCAATAATAAAAGTACTCACCACATTAGTGCAACTCCCTCTATCAATGGTCAAACTGCAAATATGATCACCTAGATAACATCTAGTATGAAAGATATTCTCACGTTGCACGTCCTCTTCTTCCTTCACCTGCACATTCAAAGCTCGCTTCACTACTGCCACTAACTTCCCTACTGCAGGCTCCTCGTCATCACTAGCGTCCTCTAATGGAGGCATATCATCCTCTTCACTATCCCCCTTAGTCTCATACTCACCATCATCACGTAGAATCATAACACGCCTATTCGGACATTGACTAGTGATAGAGCCATTTTATACTCAATCTTTATAGTATAAATTGCATTAAATTATTATTGATTTTATAGAAATAATAAGGAAATGGTACTTAATTCTATTATGGTGATAAATCAAGTTAAATGGAGTCAAGGATGCTAATTCAAGTAAATTAGAGAAGTCATCTACAACTTGGATCAAGACAATGAGTTACACCACCGGAGGAAAGCACATGAGCAAGTATCTGTCTAGAAGGAGGCACGGTTTGAGATCTGGCCATGTGGTAAATCATGCTACACACTGCAGGAAAAAGAGAGACACGGCTTAAGGAACGGCCGTGGTGGAAGCCGTGGGAGCAACCGTGCTTGGAGCCGTGGTGGAAGCTAGACGTGCCAAGGAGAGAAATTGGGAACTTTGACAGAGGATGGCACGGCCTAGGATCTAGCCGTGGTGTAGACCTTGGTACACACTGGACAAGGATGAAGACTTGTAGATCATGTATAGAGGAAGGTATGGTTGAAAATCTAGCCATGGGGTGGAGCCGTGGTCACACTGGATACGGAAGATGATACGTGAATTATGCACAGAGGAAGGTACGGTCTTGACCCACGGCTGTTGTGGTAGGGCATGCTAGGCAGACGAAGATTCACTTCTCAAAATCTACTTGGAAAAGGAAAGATATTTTCGTATCTTGCTAGCAAAAGATCACATGCCATCCCTCTAACAATATAAATAGAACCAACCCTAGAGGGTGAGGGAACTTTTTAATCTTTTAATCTGGAATCTTTGGATTATCTTGGAGGCAGAGCAGGCAACCGGGTTCATCATGTTTCTACTTTTTATTTTCGTTTTGTTGATAACATGAGTAGCTAAGCTACTTTTCTAGCCAAAGGGTCATAGATGTTTAATTCTCCACGAATTTTGAGGTCTAATTGATTGTATTTATTCTATTCTTTGTTTTTGGATATTCATATATCTTCTGATCGTTTTGTCATTATTATCTTTGTTGATTGGTATGAATAGAGCTCTTCTACTCAATTAGCAAGTTAATATATTGTCAACTAGCATGTTAAATCTGTAATTGTTTGATTGTTCTAGTCTTAGTGACACAATAACATGTTTTGGTTATAAAATAGATGATCGAATTCATGTTATGGAGGTGTGTGATCATGTTTAAATAGGTTATCGTATAATCTACTGGCATGAATTGGTGATCTCTCTAGTTTTTAAATGATATTAGTAGATTAAATCCTAAGCGCTTGTCTGGGGTTGTCTAACGATAAGGAAATAATCAAAGAGCTTCTCTTGGTTATCGAGGAAGTACGGAGAGATAGGTTGTTAGAGCTTGTTAATAACCCCTAACCGTTTATTAGGAAAAGAATAGAAAACATTTGAAACGATTTATAATTCCCAGAATTAAACTATCTTGATTCCTTTGGCCCGGCTTTTTTCAATATACGATTTATTATCTTGTTTCGACTTTTTTTTTGATTCATAAACAAAACCCCCCCTCGTTTTCTTTTCCTCTTTATGCCCTTTGAATAGAAATATCTTTAACCAATCCCTGTGGATTGACCCTATCACCAATATGCAAATCATATAATTGTCTAGGAGTAGGTTTTATTTTTGTTGGATTCGACACCCATAAAATTTTTGGCGCCGTTGCCAGGGATTGGTGTCAAATTTTTTTTCTATTTTTTGTATGGGCTCGTTTTCTCAGAAGGTGAACTAACTTATAATCCAGAGATTGAGAAGACTTTAAAGAGGCTGCGGGCAAGAAGCTAGATCATCCCCTAGATTGAACTTAGCATCGGATTTGTTGATTCATCCTTGATTCAGAAAAAGAGCGATAAGGCAAATCTCGAGAGAACATTAAGGGAGTTGGCTGCACGGAGTGAATAACAAATTTGTTTTACTCCCCCAATAGCCCCGGAAAATTGAGTTTAAAAACTGGGTTGATACATTTCTTCCCCACCCCTTTTATGGGCTTGAAATGAAGATCCCCAAAGCATTTGAAAGAGTTTCATTTGTGTGTTTTAGGGGATGAGGCCGCAAGGGGAAAAACCCACGATCCAAAAAAGCAAAGCGCTTTTTTCCTTTTCTTTAAGTATAAACCCAAAGATTGGTTGTTTTTTTTGCCTCTGGTTCTATAAAAACCCCAAGGGGCGGGTTAAAGGTGAGACTCTTTTTGGAAAATTCTTTTCCCCCAAACCAGAGCCGCTGGTATAAGAAGAGAAAATTTTTTGGGATAAAACGAGGGACACCCAGATCTTCAGGTAAATTTGGGGGAGATTCAAGGGAACTTTGTGCAAACTGCCCACAAAATGGGGGAAACTGAACAACTTCTCATCCAATACTTTTACAAGGCCCCACTTCCAAAGGAAAGAAAGATGATGGGTGCTGCAAGTGGAGGCCATAGTAAACAAAAAAACCCCCGGTCAAGCTAAGGGAAAATTTATCCCATTATGGGAGCCCAAATTTCCAAAAAAATTTTGGGGTTTGGGGATGATACATCTTCAAGGAAGGGAAATGGGTAAGTGTGCCCCAAACCCCGAACATCAAATTTCTAAAACCAACCTCCCTTGTGAGCGTAGCTCTTTGGAAAAACCCCGCAGGTGAAAGGGTTATGGGTTTTGTCGGGCCCCCCTCATCGCCGACTTTTGCCCCAAAATTGCAAGTTACAAAATGAACACCCCAATGCATAAGCGGATTCCCCAAAAACCCAAACCCCAAGGAAATATGATCCCTACTCGAATAGTACAATCCTAGATGGAGGGTTTACCCCCTAACTTCAAATATGGCAAAAAACCAAAACTTCCAAAAATTCCAACTTAAGCCATCAAACCCTTTCACAGGCTCCCCTTCCCCTTCAGGTTTGGACCCCTTTAAAGGAAAATTGGGTTTAAAACACTTGCCCTTAATACAAAACAATTTCAGGGCGAGAAAAGCGGGGCATCCACACTTGGGAAAAACAGGTTAAATAACTTTCTTTTTCCCATAAATAGGGTTTTTAAAATCAAAAAGGAAATTAACCCCTTTTTAAACCGTCACAAAATCTAAAAACAAAAATGCTAATGTAAATTTTCCCTTTAGAAGTGGAAAAGGGAAAATTTCAGGGATCAAAGAAAGGGGCAAATGAACTAATCCTAGGAAGAGACTGAGAAAAGGGAAAATGCAAATCCACGCCAGCAGAACAACAGAACAAAGGACCCCTCATTTAACCACCAAAAGGCAAGACAAAAGGGGAAAAACCTTCCCTTTTCCCCTTTTGCCCAGCAAAATCCCAAAAATGGAAGCGAAAGAAAAAAAGAAATTCTTGGGCACTTTTTTGTAAAGTTGAGGTAAACATTTCCCCTTTCTAGAAAAACCCCTTAAGCAAGTACCTCGTTATGCTAAAATTTTCCTTTTTAAAAAATTGGGGCACTAAAAAAAAAGAAAAACTGGGAAAGGGGAATGAAAAAAATTTTTTTTTAGGTTTAGAATGTTTTTACTATTTTTTTCGGGAAAAAGCTTTTTCCCCTAAATGTTAAAGGAACCCCGGTATTTTACTTTTCCCTTTCAAAATAGGGGAATCTTGGAATTTTCTAAAAGCTATGTGTGATTTTGGGCTTCAATCAATGTTTGCCTTTTGTCTGTTTTCAATGTTTAAAAAGTTGGGGCCCCCCCAAAAAACAGGTTTATTGTTCAAATTTTCTGATAGGTCCAATGTTTATCCTGGGGGGGGGGGGGGGGAGGGGTTTTAGAAAGTTTTAGTACAAGGTTTTTAAAGGGTTTTGGGTTTTCCCCCCCAGATTTTTACGTGTTTTAAAAGGAAATGATATTCTTTGTTTAAATTCCCCGATGATTTTATTAGGGAGCCCCTTTTTAAGACTCTAAACAAAATCGATGTACAAGAGGTAACCTCAAATATGGAATTCAAAGGTTTAAGTGATTAAATTTAAAATTTTTGAGCCATTAAATTCCTAGTGTTTTCTCCCTGTTTTGGTTTTTGGATGTTATTGACCCATTAAAACAAGCTAATTTGATTTGATAGACGACGAGGGTTTTAAAGTTGTATTAATAGGATCTTTCTTTTCTGCATTGAAAACTTTTTAAAGGGGAACTTGTAATATCCCCCTGGGTTTTCAAAAAACAAATTTGGGAGTTGGGGAATTTAATTTAAAAAACCCATCAGGTTTTTTGTGTCCTACATTCATTTTTCCCCCTTTTTAAAACAAAACTTCTTCCTTTTAAATTTTGCCCGGGACCAAAAACTTAAAAAAAAACCCCTACCCGAAAAATCAAAAATATATTTTTTTTAGGAGAAAAAAAAAAGGGGACTCTTGTTGTGATAGTCTCCAAGAAGCCAAAAAACTTTAAAAAAAGAAAAAAGTTTTTGGGTGTTGAGAGGGGTTTCAAAAAAAGCCATTGGATGGTCCATAGGCTGATATCAAAGGACTAAGCCCCTCCCCCCGGGGAAAGACAAGATTTTGATGGGAAAATAATTGCAAACCTTCAAGGGAAGTTCAGCGTCGTTTGGGAAACCACCTTTGTGGGTAGTTAAGAAAGAGAAACTTGAAACTTCTTGATGCAGGTAAAGATCTACCCAATTTTTTGACACAAGTGGGTAAGGGGCCAATTTCCCAAATTGTTCCAAAAGGGGGAAAGGGCTTAACGTGATTGAAAACCTGTGGTGGGGTTAATTCCCATCGGGGTTTAAAATGGGTGGAGGGTTTTGTTGATTACAGGGAAATTAAACGTCAACTCGGGAAAGGGCCAATTCCCTCTTCCTTTTTTTTGGGGTCAGGCTTTAAGTTTGGCTGGCCCAATTTTCACTTTTTGTTTCTTTTTGGTTATTTAGGTTTTCCTCAAAATTTCCCGTGGAAAACCCAAGATCAAGAGAAGGGCACTTTTACTTGTCCATTCGGTTTCTTTTTCATATCAAGGATGCCCTTTTGGGGTTGAAAACTCCGCCACAAATTTCCCCCGTGTATGGTTTAATATTTTCGATTTTTGGGGAGATTTTATAGAGGTTTTTTTTAAAAATACTTTCCCCGTCTATGAATTCTTTTGATTTTGTTTGGGCTAACCTTACAAAAAAACTTCCCAAAAATGTATAGATAAGAATTTAGTGTTGAAATTAAAATGTCACTTTATGGTGAAAAAGTCTCATTCTAGGCCTACGGGATCTTCTAAGGGGCTTGAAGTCGATAAAACTAAGGAAAATTTATTAAATCTTTACCTTACCCTGTGAGTTTTTTAAAATTTGGTCTTTTCTTTTGGGGGTTTCAGGTTTCCCATTGAGCTTTTATTTAAAGGGTTTTTTTTCCCAAAAATTTCTCAAACCCCCAGTCGATTGCTACAAAAAGAAATGAAAATTTGAGTTCGGTGGGCCTGCAAAAAACGCTTTTTGGGAACCCTTGGGGATAAGTTAACTTCTACTCCAATTTTTCCGACCCCCCGACTGGGGCCCTTCCCTTTGAATCATGTGTGATGCGAGCAATTATGCATTGGGGGTTGTTCTTGGGGGCCCAAAAAATTGGGGAGCTTTTTCAGTCATTTATTTTTGGGTTCCAGAAAAATTGGGGAAAAGCTTTAATTTCAACTATTTTTACAAAAAAAAAAAAGAATCTTTGCTGGTTTTTTTTGAAATTTGAAAATTTTTGATCATATTTACTTGGGGACTAAGGTAATTGTTTACTCTAACCAAAGGGAATATAAAAAAACCGCTCGCGAAGAAAGGGGGCGAAACCAAAAACTTATTCGATGGATACCCTTATTACAAGATTTGAAACTGGAGTCTGATAGGGAAAAGGGTTTAAAAAAACTTAGGTTTTACGCAAAACCCGTAGGGAATTTTCCCATCAATGGGAAGGGGCTACACGAAACAAGACGATTTTCCGAGGAAGGGATCTCTTTTCTATTTTAAAAGAAAATTTCCCCTGGTATGCTGATATTTGTCAATTATTTGGTTTCTAAGACATTACCAAATGATTTGTCTAGGGGTCAAAAGATAAAATTAAAAAAATGTTTCTTAATATTAAAGTATGGGATGATCCATAAATTTTTGGGGCACATTGTTTTGATCAAAACATTAGAAAGGGGGTATTTCTCAAGGGCGTTTTTCCTTTTCTTTCAAAATTTTTTCACCCCATATTTCATGTGGTGGAAAATTTTTGGGCCCCAAGAGGGTAGCTCAAAAGGTATTAGGATGTGGTTTTTTTGGGCCCACATTGTTTCGTTACTCTTTTTTTGTTTTTGTAAGGCTTGGGGAACGATGTCAAAAAATTTGGGAACTTAGGGCGTAGAGACCCCCAAAGCCACTTACCCCAAATTTTTGTTGCGAAAAATTTTTTATTTAAAGGGGTTTTGGGCTTTATGGGGCCTTTTCCTCCTTCTTTCGGTAATGTTTTCATCCCCTTTTTACTGTTTTGGGTTACGTTTTTTAAAAAGGGGGGAAACCCAAAATGGGCCCAACTAATGATGCAAAAATTTTTTGTGGGTTTTTTTTAAATCTTTTTTTTGCTGGTTCGGGGCACCAAAGGCGTATCGTGATGTGGGACACACTTTTTAAAAATAGAATTGTGGAAAACTTTTACTAAAAAAAAAACAGGGTCACTCATCGCACTTCCCCTCGAAAACCAAACCCCCCAAACCCAAAGGATTGGCAGAATCCCCAAATCCGAAATCAAAATTTATTTTGGAAAAAAACCCCTTTAATCCAAGCAGGGAAAAAAATTTGGGGCAAAAGACTTGAGGAGGGATTTTTTGGGCCCACCGGGAAGCTTAAAAAAGACCCCTATGGTATGTCTCCCTTTCCCTTTAATTTTTTTGGCAAACCATGTCATCTCCCTGTGGGGCTGGAACTTTGGGCGTAATTTGGGCTGAAAAAAAATTTTAACATGCGAATGGATGGGGGGGTGAACAAAGAAAAATTCCCAAATACAAAAATCAAGGGAAAAATTGAAAAAGGCCCCACGAGAGTATTAAAATCTACAAGGGAAAAAAAAAAAGATTTTCATGACCAATGATTTCCCCAAAGAATTTTTCTGTAGGTCAAAAAGGATTACTTTTCCATTCTCGATTGAATTTTTTTTTCCCGGAAAAAATACCCAAACACGGTTGGGTTGGCCTTTTGTTATCACTAAAAATTTTCACATGGTGCATTAGATCTCCGCCTTAAAAAAATAGTAAAGACCTTTAAAGTTTAATGGAAACCCCTTTAAAAATTTTTCAAAGAAGGGTTTTCCCAAATATGTAAAAATTTAAAAAACCATTTAACTCACCCCAAAAAAAATTTTTGTGGGTTGAAATTTCAGGAAACCACCAAAGACGTTAAAGAAAGGCACTTCCCTGGGGGGCAAAACCCCGTCAAAAAAAAAAAAAAAAAATTTAGTTTGTTTTGGTTTATTTGTTTTTTTTTTGGGTTTTTGTTTTGTTGTGATTTTGTTTTAGTTTTGAAAAATCTTTAGACACTGCAGCAAGGAACCCCATAATCAATAAACTTTCCAGAGCTTAAGGGGGGGAAAAAATTTCCCAAAAACTAGGGGAAATACCCGTATTTCCTTTTTTTATTTCCCCTAAAGTTCCTTGAGTTTTTTTAATTTTCCTCTTTCATTGTGTGAATTTGGAACAGTGAGGCACTGTTCAAAACTAAGGTGGGGGGGGGGATTTAAAAAAATATAAGAATTTGAAAACTAACTTATTTCCTAATTTTGTCCCTTTAAACAATTTAAGCTAAAAATTTTCAAAATTATATAAAATTGGGGGATTGTACTAAAAATTTTTAGAAAATTTTAAGGGGATTACAACAAGTGGGAAAATTTACTTGTTCAAAAGCTTTAATCAACCCCCTGCTGTGATTAGTTTTCTTAGTTTTAAAAATTTTGTATGAAATCTTTTGAAACAAATTTACCTTGTATTTAGCTTTTGAATTGGAATCTAAGAGTAAGTCGAGTCCCTAAGTGAAAAAAAAACAAGTTTACTTCTGGGTTTTATATTAGAAATGTATACTCTTTGAAGTTGTTTGTAAAGCAATCATAACACTTAGTGAAAAAAAAAAAAAAGAATCAAGCTAGCCATTACTCCAATGATTCAACTAATTGAGTTAAGAGTTTTTCAAACTTGAATGTTAGAGTGAGGAAGAGTCCGTAGGGGTATCTAAAAACCCCGGTCACTTGAGTGATGAGCTGGGGATGTGCGACTCAATGAACTCACTATAACGATAAGGGCGAAAAGGCAAAAGTTCATGAAAAGAAGCGGGCAAAAACCCTTTCAAAATAGATGCTTGAATAAATCAAAGAACATGAATGTAAACATTCATTAAATAAAACAAGAGTATAAAAGGGAGAATATCTAGCAAAGAGCTTATCCCATATGCTTTTACTTTATACTGAAAGGATTATATGCTTGATAATTCCAATGAAGTTTAATTGGGTGTTTTTCCTTAGTGGATTAAGTATTTACTTTTGGAATAAAAATTCTTTTGCTAAATAGGATTAAAGTTTGTTTTGTTTAGTTAGCTATTAAATTTTTTTCCTTTGGTAATTTGATCACAGGAAACCAGTTTGGTTGAAGTAGTAGACTTTAAAAATTACAAGTCATAAATTTTACAAATGAATAGATGCTTGGAATGATGAAAAGAAAATTTGTATAATCTATGACAGATTTCTCAATTGATTTGATTCAATTGCTTGAGGACAAGCAAGAGTTTAAGTGTGGGGGAATTTGATAGAGCCATTTTAAAACTTAATCTTTATAGTATAAATTGTGTTAATTCATTATTGATTTTATAGAAATCATAAGGAAAAGGTATTAATTCTATTATGGTGATAAATCAGGTTAAATGGAGTCAAGGATGCTAATTCAAGTAAATTAGAGAAGTCATCTACAACTTTGGATCAAGACAAGATTTACACCCGGAGGAAGTACATGGGGCAAATTTAAAACGGCCAGTACTGGTTTGAATCAAAGGGAAAATACACGGTTGAATACACGCGTTATCGAAAGCACGTTTTGGGCACGGCCATGGCAAACCGTGTTACACATGGCAAAGGCGGAAATGTGGACTTTCAACGAGAGAACGCTTAGGGCACGGCCGTGGTGGAAGCCCAGGAGAACGTGTTGGAGCGGGGGAAGCTAGACGTGCCAAGGAGAAGAAATTGTGGAACTTGAAGAGGGTGCCCCGGCCTAGGATCTAGCCGTGTGTAACCTGGTAACAAGGGCAGGTGAGACTTGTGCATGCAAGAGGAAGGCACGTTTAAAATCTAGCCGTGGGTGGAGAGCGTACACACTGGACACGAAAAATGATACGTGAATTATGCACAGAGGAAGGCACGGCTTGACCCACGGCCGTGTGGTAGGCTGCCAGGCAGACGAAGATTCACTTCTCGAAATCTACTTGGAAAAGGAAAGATATTTTCGTATCTTGCTAGCAAAAGATCACATGCCATCCCTCTAACAATATAAATAGAACCAACCCTAGAGGGTGAGGAACTTTTAATCTTTTAATCTGGAAAAACTTTGGATTCATCTTGGAGGCAGAGCAGGCAACGGGTTATCATGTTACTTTTTATTTCGTTTTTGATGAACAGAGTAGCTAAGTTTCTTTTTAGCCAAAAGG